>JAKSZT010053882.1:9581313-9785070 GCA_026826555.1 Tolypeutes matacus | reverse complement strand
TTTTTTTTTTTTTTGTATACCAATATTGTCTACATATGCTATTTCTTCTCCTTCCTTTATCTTCCTATCTTCTGTTTTCTGTTTTTGTTCTTACATTCTACCTTCTTTGTTTAGTTTCCAATTTTTCTTCTTTTTATTTCTATCCCCTCTATTCTCTGTTTTCTTTCTTTTTTTAAACCTTTTTTCTTATTGTCTTTTTTTTCTCTTTCCCTCTCTTCTTATCATCCTGATCTTTTAATTCATTCTAGATATTTTTCTCTATTTGGTTTTTCATTTCATTGTTTGTACCCCACTTTTTTATTCTCATTCCTCTGCACTTCTTACATGAGTTAATTATTCATTTTCCTGGGTCTTATACAGTTCCTCTTCTACCTTTTACTATTATTATTACTATTATTCTTTTTCTCTTCTTACCTCTTTCCCTTTCTCTGGCCCTAATCTTTTTCTTTCAAGGGAACATAGATAACAGCAAGGAAATAGAATAAGAGGAACAAAATGTCAAAGAGAAAACCACACACACAAAAAACAGCAACTAAATAAAACCCTAGATAAAGAGAGAAACTAATCAACTGTATAAACCCACCAAGATAAAGAGATGCCTAAACACCAACACTTTAAAAAATTATAAACCATACTAAGAAACAGGAAAACATGGCCCAGTCCAATGAACAAACTGAAAACCAGGAGGAGATTCAGAACATGGAACAACTAATTAGAGCTGTCCAAAAAAATATCATGAACCAACTTAATGAAGTGAAAAAAGAGATTAAGGATTTTAAGACGACACTGGGAGTACATACTGAAGAAATTGTAAACATACATAAAAAGGTAACAGATATGATGGTGATGAAAAGCACAATCCAAGAAATAAAAAATACACTGGAAGCATGTAACAGTAGAATTGAACAGGCAGAGGAAAGAATTAGCTATATGGAAGACAGTACATCTGAAATCAAACAGATAGTAGAACAGATAGGTAAAAAGATAGGAAAAAAACAGCAGGGACTTAGGGATCTGAACAACAACACAAAACACACAAACACACATTATAGGCATCTCAGAGGGAGAAGAGAAGGAAAAAGGGACAGGAGGAGTGTTGGAAGAAATAATAGCTGAAAACTTCCCAACCCTATTGAGGGAGTTGGATGTACATGTGCAGGAAGTGCAGCACACCCCAAACAGTATAAATCCTGACAGGCCTACTTCAAGACAAATACTTGTCAAATTGTCCAATTCTCAAGACAAACAGAACATACTGAAAGCAGCAAGAGAAAAGAGAACCATCATGTACAAGGGAAGCTCAATAAGATTAAGTGCTGATCTCTCATCTGAAACCATGGAGGCAAGAACACAGTAGTATGACATAGTTAATTGCTAAAAGAAAAAACTTGCAGCCAAAAATTCTCTATCCATCAAAGCTAGCATTCAAAAATGACGGAGACTTCAAAATACTCACAGATAAACAGAAATTAAGGGAGTATGCCAATAAGAAACCTGCCCTTCAAGAAATACTAAAGGGAGTGCTGCAAGTTGAAAGGAAAAAACAGGGGAGACAGAGTTGGAGGAGAGTGTAAGAACAACTAAAAAGATAAAAAGAGAAATAAAAACAACTTATGACACAAATAAACCCAAAGAAAATATGGCTGATGTAAGTAATTCCTTGACAGTAATAACACTGAATGTTAATGGATTAAACTCACTAGTCAAGAGACACAGATTGGCAGAATGGATAAGGAAATATGACCCATCTAGTTTCTGTCTACAAGAAACTCACCATAGACCCAGGGATTCAAGGAGGCTGAATGTGAAAGGCCAGAAAGCAATTTTACAAGTAAACAACAACCAAAAAAGGCAGGAGTACCTATACTAATATTGGAAAAAATAGACTTTAAATGCAAAACTATTGTAAGAGACAAAGATGGACACTATATATTAGTAAAAGGGGTAATCTTTCAAGAAGAAAGAACAATCATAAACATTTATGCAACAAACCAGGGCACCTCAGAATGCATAGGCAAACACTGGGAAAACTAAGTGGAGAAATAGATTCCTCTACAATTATAGCAGGAGACTTTTATACACCATTGTCACCATTAGACAGAACATCTTGACAGAGCATCAATAAAGAAACAAAGACTTTGAATAATGCATTAGAGGATCTGGACCTAATAGACATATACAGAACACTACACCCAAATACAGTGGGATATACATTCTTCTCGAGAGCACATGGATCATTCTCCAAAATAGACCACATGCTAGGCCACAGAACAACTCTCAGTGAATTCAGAAATATTGAAATTATACCAAGTAATTTCTCTGACCACAATGGAATGAAGCTAGAAGTCAATAAGGGCCAGAGAACCAGATTAGGCACAAAGATATGGAAGTTAAACAACAGACTCTTAGAAAAACAGTTCCTTAAGGGGGAAATGAAAAAAGAAATCAGTAACTGACTTAAAACAAATGAAAATGACAACACGTCAAAACTTATGGGATGCAGCAAAAGCTGTACTGAGATGGAAATTCTTAGCCATAAATGCATGTATCAAAAAAGAAGAAAGAGCTAAAATTGAAGACCTAATTGCACACCTAGAGGAATTAGAAAAAGAACAACAAACTAACCCCAAAGGAGGTGGAAAGAAGGAAATAACAAAGACTAGAGCAGAACTAAATGAAACAGAAAATGAAGGAGCACGAGAGAAACTAAACAAAACCAAATGCTGGTTCTTCAAGAAGATCAGTAAAATTGACAACCTCTTAGCTAGACTAACAAAGAAAAAAAGAGAAAAGATGCAAATACACAAAATTAGAATTGAGGAAGGGGTTATCACCTCTCACTCCACAGAAATAAAGAGTATTATAAGAAGATACTTTGAAAACTTATGTGCCAACAAGGATAATTTAGAGTAAATGGACAAATTCCTAGAAACTCACAAATAGCCTACAATGATGAAAGAAGAAATTGATGAACTCAACAGACCAATCACTGTTAATGAGATTGAATTAGTTATCAAAAACCTCCAAACAAAGAAGAGCCCAGGACCTGATGGTTTCAAAGATGAATTCTACCAAACATTCTGGAAAGAACTAACACCAAACCTCCTTAAACTCTTCCAAAAAATAGAAGTAGAAGGAACACTGCCTAACTCATTCTATGATGCCAACATTACCCTAATACCAAAGCCAAACAAAGATGCCAAAAGAAAGGAAATTTATAGACCAATCTCTCTAATGATCCTAGATGCTAAAAACCTCAACAAAATACTTGCTAATTGTATTCAACAGCACATCAAATGAATTATACACCATGACCAAGTGGGTTTCATCCCAGGTGTGCAAAGATGGCTCAACATAAGAAAATCAATCAATGTAATAAACCACATAAACAGATTGAAAGAAAAAAATCACATGATCATCTCTGTAGACACAGAAAAAGCATTCGACAAAATACAGCACCCTTTCCTGATAAAAATACTGCAAAGGATAGGAATAGAAGGAAACTTTCTCAACATGATAAAGGGTATATATGAAAAAAACCACAGTTAACATCACATAAAATGGTGAAATTCTAAAAATTTTCCCTTAAGATAGGGCTCAAGACAAGGATGCCCACTATCACTGCTCCTGTTTAACATTGTATTATAAGTACTTGCCCAAGTACTTAGGCAAGAAAAAGATATAAAAGACACCCAAACTGGAAAGGAAGAATTCAAAGTTTCACTATTTGCAGACAACACGATCCTATACATAGAAAGCCCTCAGAAATCTACAACAAAGCTTCTAGAGCTTATATATGCATTCAGTAAGGCTGCAGGATATAAAATCAATGCATAAAAATCAGTAACATTTCTGTACACCAGTAATGAGCAATCTGAGGAGGAAATCAAGAAAAAAAATACCATTTACAATAGTAACTAAAAGAATCAAATACCTAGGAATAAATTTAAAGATGTAAATGAATGACTTATACACAGAAAACTACACAACACTGTTAAAGGAAATCAAAGAAGACTTAAATAAATGGAAGAATATTCCCTGTTCATGGATGGGAACACTAAACATCTTTAAGATGTCTATCCTACCCAAACTGATCTACAGATTTAATGCAATTCTAATAAAAATCAACACAGCATTTTTTACCGAATTGGAAAAACTGACTATAAAATTTATTTGGAAGGGCAAGAGGCCCCAAATAGCCAAAGACATATTGAAAAAGAAAAATGGAATTGGAGAAATTACAATATTTGACTTTAAAACATACTACAAAGCTACAGTGGTCAAAACTACATGTATTGGCACAAGGGTAGACATATTGAGCAATGGAAGGAAACTGAGAGTTCTGATATAGATCCTCACATATACAGTCATCTGAATTTGACAAGGCCACCGTGTCCACTCAACTGGGAGAAAATGGCCTCTTCAACAAATGGTGTTTGTAGAACTGAATATCCATATACAAAAGAATGAGAGAAAAACACTATCTCACACCTTATACAAAAAACAACTCAAGATGGTTCAGAGATCTAAATATAAATGCTAAGACCATAAAGACATTGGAAGATACTGTAGGGAAGCATCTACAGGACCATGTAATAGGAAATGGTTTCATGAACTTCACACTCAAAGTATGAGAAGCAAAAAAAAAAAAAAAAAATAGATAAATGGGACCTCCTCCAAATTTAAAACTTTTGCACCTGAATGGAGTTTGTCAAGAAAGTGAAAAGACAGCCTACCCAATGGGAGAAATATTTGGTAACCATATATCTTCTAGGAGCCTAATATCCAGCATATATAAAGAAATCCTACATCATGAAAATAAAAAGACAAACAACCCATTTAAAAAATGGGCAAGTTATTTGAACATACACTTCTCCAAAGAAGAAATACAAATGCCTAAAAAGCACATGAAGAGATGCTCAACATCACTAGCTATTAGGGAAATGAAAATCAAAACTACAATGAGATATCATCTTAAACCCATTAGACTGGTGGCTATTAAAAAAAACAGAGGACTACAAGTGTTGGAAAGGATGTGAAGGAATGGGAACACTTACCCACTGCTGCTGGGAATGTGGAATGGTGCAGCCATTGTGAAGGACAGTCTGGAGGTTCCTCAAAAAACTAACTATAAGTCTGCCATATGACCCAGCAATTCCAGTGCTGTGTATATACCCAGAAGAACTGAAAGCAAGGACACAAACAGATATATGCACACCAATGTTCATAGCGGCATTATTCACTATTGTTTAAAGTTGGAATCAACCGAAATGCCCATCAACAGATGAATGGTCAAACAAAAGTGGTATATACATGTGATGGAATATTACTTAGCTCTAAGAATACAGTACTAACCACGGGATAACATGGATGAATCTTGAGGACCTTATGTTGAGTAAAGCAATCCAGACATTGAAGGACAAATATTACATGACCTCACTGATATGAATTAAGCATATCTTGCTGACTCAGAAAGCTAGAGACTGGAAGATAGGTTTACAGGAAATAGAAAAGGAAAAGAAGGTTGTGAGGCAATGCCCATACAGGCTAAACCTATGATAAAATGGAAGTGAGTAGTTGGACAGTGAAGGGATATAACAGGGGTGTAGGAATACTACTGGGTTGGGTGGTGCAAGTTTGACAGGGGGGTAGGGTGAGGAGGGTGGGTTGGAGGGTCCGTGGTACTGAGGGGAGGGTTGGGGAAGGAAGCAGGTGAACACTGGGGATTGGTGGGTATGTGGTATCAACTACAATGTTGAGGAAGCTCTTTTGGCAATATGACAAGGAAGGGTTACTGATTTAGGGTGTTGGATGGGGGGGTGGGAATTCAGGACAGGACACCCATAGAGCAGTCTTCTAGAGAATGAGAGAATGTGTGAGTGATCTTTTTGTCATAGTGTGTTGTTTCAATGGGTGGAGACCTACATAATGAGCAAGAAGGAGTTGGACTCCCATCCTAGGGAGGCCCGATATGTTCTCAAACAGAGAGGAGGGTGTCTCTTGAGAGCATGGGCAGTTCCTAATAGGGAAGGACAGACCAGTGTGTGAAGCCCTCAGTGTTGTTGCAATAACTATGAACCTTGTCTTTCAAGGAGTGAAGACTGGTGGATGCTGTAGGCCCTGAGGGGAGAGGGAGGAATAGAACAGATGGAAGAGTGGGTATTTAGGGGGCAATGGAAGTGTTCTGCATGATCTTGCAATGATGGATACAGGCCATGTTAAATTTCATCAAAAATTTATAAAAGTGTATGGTATAAAATGTAAACCATGATGTAAACCATTGACCATGGTTAGTAGCTATGTTTCAATACTTGTACATTAGTAACAAATGTAATAAATGTATTTGCATATTAATAATAAATGTACCATCCACATATAAAAAGATTATTAATACAGGAAGGGGGAAAAGGAGAGGATGTTGGGCATATGAGAGTCCCCTATATTCTGTATGTGACTTTACTGTGACCTAAAACTTCTTTATAGACAAAATGAAAAAAAGTAGACCCTGGGGAAGAAATGGAAGAAAATATCACTATACATACAGGATAACAGATATTACAGTGATGAAAGGCAAAACATCAAAAATTTTTTTAAACATTTTTCATTATTTTTTTAATATCCCAACTTTTAAATTTTATTTTAGTTTTTTAAAATTATTATGTATTTTATTTCTTATGTTTAAACCTATCATTATTATTTCATTTTCCTATTAATTGTATTTGGTGATATTCTTGGCTTCATTTCTGAAGAAGTTTTGGATCATAGAAGGGATACAACTGTGGCAGGGGAGGATCATTGGTGTGGGGTGTCAGTGATGGGGGATACATGAGAGGAAGGTCACCTGGGCATACATATAAGGTATATAAATGTGTTCAAATGTTCATGGAGCATTGTCACAGTGGGTAGAGATTCACACAATAACTGAAATAATATTGAATTCCCATCCTGCGGAGCTCTGCCACATTCTCTAATGGAACAGCAACAATCCTGCAAGTACAGGAGCAATGACTAGTGAAGAAGGATGGTACATTGATGGGCCCTTGATATTGATCACTATGCTTATGAGCCTTTGCTCTTGAAATTGCAACTTAGCCTAGTGTTGTATGGTGCCTAAGAGTTACCTCCTGAGAGCCTCCATGTTGTACAAATGTGGCCTCTCTCTAAGCCAAACTCAGAATATAAATACATTACCTTCCCCTCAGCATGGGACAACACTCCCAGGGATAAGCCTCCCTGGCATTGATGGATTACCACCAAGTACCAACTAGCAATGAATCTGGAAAAAGACCTTGAATAAAAGGGAGAAAAGGTAAAGACAAAAAAGTTTATATGGCTAAGAGACTTCAAAGTGATTTGAGAGGTCATCCCAGAGGTAACTCTTATTCATGCAGGATTTCAAGACTCCCAGAGTAGATACTACCCCAAATAATGGGGCTCCTGAGGGCTCTGGAGACACCCAGGTCCTACAGCAATGGCAATACCTCTGGAGCTTGGTGCCTTGCCAGTGGGCCCTACTTTGGAGTCTGTGCTCCCGAATGTGGTATATCTAGACCCAGTTGTGACTTCTCTACACAAGCCTCTTCTGTCCCTTCTATTTGAACCTATGGTTGGTGTTAGAGTTGGTAGGTGTATGTCCAAGAGACTTGTATCTTTGAGCTGTCCATGTACCAGCTGGGCCCTGAGTCTCAGCATAGTTGCAACACCTACTCCCCAATTCATTGAACTCACCCAGGACAACTAACAAAGAATTGAGAAAGGACAATCACCATATCAAGGAACTGAGAGAGTCTACAACTGCAATCAAGAGAGTCCCATCCATTAGCTGTATGGGATCGAATCCCCCTCTCAGTTAGAGGTGGAGTGGGCATCACCTCCCAGAATCCTCAGGATTGGGGAATAAAATATGGACTTGAGTGGACTTACTTGTATTCTACTATAGACTTATTGTGATTCTAGCAGTGGAAGAAATTATATCATTGATGTGGAGACAGTGGCCACTGGAGGTGCTGAGTGCCAAGCGAAGGAAAAAAAGGTATAATATGGGGGCATTTTCTGGACTTGGAATTGTCATGAATGACATTTTAAAGACAGATACAAGCCATAATATACCATGCTATAACCTACAGAATTGAGTGGGAGAGAGTGTAAACTACAATGTGAACTATAATCCATGCTTAGTGGCAATGCTCCAAAATGTGTTCATCAATTGCAAGGAATGTACCACACTAATGAAAGAAGTTGTTAATGTGGGGAAAAGTTGGAGGTGTGGGGAGTAGGGCATCTGGGAACCCCTTACATTTTTTTATGTAGCATTTTATGTAATCTAAGTATCTTTTAGAAAAAAATAAATATTAAAAAAAATCACACTTTGGACAAGATTTCTTAGGTATTTGAAACTTTCATTTTATAGAAAGTCTAGTTAAGGAAAGCAAGCTAAATACAGTTCATTTTTTGGCTTCAATAAAATGTAGATATTTATTGTTGTTGGACTCTAGGTGGTATTCTGGACTTCTTAGTGCAGCTCAACTAAATCATATCTAAAACTTAGTTGCCAATTTCTCTCATTCTAATTGTATTTTAATGTTTCCTATTATTGTCACCATTCTTCCTTTCAATGTGAGTTTTAAGTAAATGGTTAAAAGCCCAGTACTTGGTCTCAGAACCTTTGGATTCTCTCTTCAAGGAAGTTAATCAGTCTCTAGCACTCTGAGCCTCAGTTTCTGCAGCTGTGAAATGTGGTTAAAATGTTTTTGACTTCACATATAATATACCTTGTCTTCAAACGCTGTGCAGGTATAGGTTTTCCTATTTTTCATTGTTAGTCTTTCTGAATATAATGCTATTTCTGAATATGTAAATTTGAATGTAAACCAAAATTTCAAAGATATGAATTTTTAAAATGTCAGTCTGTTACTTTGCACAAGTATGCTAGATATTTAACTACATTTTTTAGTATGTAAAATATAAAGAGGTCCAGCAGTGATCAAAATCTGATAGAAAAATGAAATGCTAGAGTGACGTGCTTCATGATCACTAATGCAGGGAGCAGCACGAAACTCAAAAGACAGCCAACTAAAGTACCTGAAAGAGATCACTTGGAAAGTGAAATAATTATTAAATGAAACTAGCTGAATCTAACTAGGAAAAATAATTGTAGATGGAAGCAGCATGGGAAATCAAGGATCAGAGTAGAATTGGGTTTAAATTCATCATTATACCCTAGCTTATCAATAAAATGATATGTTATCATTTCTTTTCCCAAAATATTCTGCCATGAAACTCAAGCTTCATTTTGTTCCTATGTCTAGCTGGCTATAAGGTATTAGGGCTTTAATTCCAACAGAGTCAAGTTGATTAAAACACCATTCTGGAGTTAAAACATCTGGTCAGGATATTAGATAATATTAAGTAATTATCATTTATTTTTATAAGTGTGCTAAAGATATTCAAGTTATGTTTTTATAATGGGTCCTTATCTCTTAGAGATAGATTCTGAAATATTTATATTTGAAAATATGATATGGGAAATTTACTTTGAAATAAACCAGGGCATGGGGAGACTGTAGAGATCTGAATAAGACTGGCCATGAGTTGATCATTATTGACACTGGATGATGCTTTTATAATTATATTTTTTATTTTCTATTCTCTATTCATTTTTTAATTCAACTTTTAAATTTTGAGATAATTGTAAATTCATAAGTAGTTGTAAGAAATAAATCAGAGAGATTTCTTGTATCCTTTATCCAGTTTCCACAATGGTAACATCTTACATAACTATATACAATAATCATAACCGGGATATTAATATTGATATAATCAAGGCAATATATCCTTTAGCACAAGGATATTTCATGTTGCTCTTTTATATCTACACCCACTTCCCACCTACCTACACACCCTTTTAAAATCCATGGCTATCACAAATCTATTCTCTCTTTCTATAATTCAGTCATTTTAAGAATGTTACATAAATAGAACCACAGAGTTTATAACCTTTTGGGATTGGCTTTTTTTTCCCCACAACGTATAATTCTTTGGCGATTCATCCAGATTGTTATGTGTATCAACAGTTCATTCATCTTTATTGCTGAGTAGTATTCAATGGTATGGGTGTTCCACAGTTTAACCATTCATCCATTGCACACACACACACACACACACACACGTTATTTCCAGCTTTACGCTATTATGACTAAATCTTCTACGAACAATTGTGCACAGGCTTTTGTATAAACATAGTTTTCATTTCTCTGGAGTAAATGCCCAGGCATGCAATTGTTAGGGCATATGATAGTTTTATGATTAGTGTTTTAGAAACTGCCAATTTGTTTCCCAGAGTGGCATTTTAAATTCCCATCAGCAATGAGTGATCCAGTTTCTCTGCATTTTGCCAGCAAGATTCAAATAGTATTATTAGTATTATTTTAACTTTCTTTCAACTTCAAAAAATAAAACAATTGAGTTTTTTTGTAGGATTAAATAAGATAAATTGTGCCTGGAAAGGATTTTTTAAAGTAATTTTTTCATACTTTGTTATGCTACCTTTTGTCTTTTATCAGTATTTTTTCATGTTAGAGATTTTGATGGGTGTGTAGTGCTATCTTATTGTCATTGTAGTCTTGCAGATCTTTTCATATTTTCATTTTCCATCTGTATTTCATTGGCAAAATGTCTGTTCATGTCTTTTATTCATTTCCTAATTGGATGTTTTTTATTGTTGAGTTTCAAGAGCTCTTTAAATGTTATATATATTGTCCTTTGATGGATAATATTTGCAAATATTTTGTCGCAGTCTGCATTTTATCTTTTCATCTCTTAACATGGTCTTTCACAGATGAAATTTTTTTTGCCTTGATGTCCAACTTATCAATTTTCCTTTTATTAATTGTGCATTTGCTATCATCTAAGAACCTTTCACCCAACCCTAAATACTGAAGATTTTGTCCTATGTTTTTTTCTAAAAATTTTATAGTTCTACATTTAAGTTCATGCACCTTTTTGAGTTAATTTTTGTATAAGATATGAGACAGGTCCACTTTCTTCCTCTTCTTGTTGTTTTTTGCTTATGGATGTCCAACACTCTAGCACCATTTGTTGAAAAGTCTATAATTCTATTTAATTGCTTTTGTACCTCTCAGGCATATTCATGAGGGTGTATTTCTGGGTTCTCTATTCTGTTCTTTTGATCAATGTGTTTGTCTTTCTGCCAATACCACAATCCTGATTGCTGTAGCTATTCAAGTCTTGACATTGATTTGACTGATTCCACCAACTTTATTCCTCTTTTCCAAGAATGTTTTAGCTATTCTAGTTCATTTGTCTTTGTACATAAATTTTAGGGTTACCTTCTCTATATATAAAAAAAAAATCTTGCTGGTATTTTGATAGGACTTCATTAAACTAGTACATCAACTTGTGTAGAATTGACATTTGACTTTGAATTGACATCATGGACTCCAATCCAGGAACACAGTTGTCTCTTCATTTATTTAGACCCATTTTTTTTTTTTAATTTTAGTGAAGTATACCATTTATACATGAACATACATAAACAATAAGTGTATAGTGAAAATTGTGAACTTACAAAACAAACATGCATAACACATACAGGGCTCCCATATATCACCCCACCACAAACTCCTTGTATTGCTGTGAAACATTTATTAGATATTATGAAAGAGCATCATCAAAACATTACTACAGTACTATCTATAGTCCATACATTGCTTTTGCTGTATTTTTCCCCCAACTCAACCCTATTATTATTATTTTTATTTATTTATTGACTTTTATCCACTCCCCCCCCCCATTTTTGCTGTTTTTGTCCATTTGCTGGGCAATTCTCTGTGTCTGTTTCCTGCCCTCTCTTCTTATCCTTCTCTTCCTTTTTTCACCAGGATTTGATCCTCGGAAACTCGGATGTGGGAGAGAGGCATCCTACCACCTGCACCACCTTAGTTCCTGGTTTTTCGGCGCGTCTCATCTTGGCTTTCCCTTGTGTCACTCTCCTGTTACATCAGCATCTTGCTGCATGGCTTGGTGGGACCTGGTGGCACACCCGCACGCAGGTCCTGGGAGGCTCACTCAGTTTCGGGGCTTGACGGCACACCCACACACAGGACCTGGCAGCCCATGTGACTTCTATATTTTTCTTTTTTAAAATTTTACTGGGAGGTTCCAGGGATCGAACCCAGGTCCCTTCATATAGGAGACAGATGCCCAACCATTTGAGCCACATCCGCCCCCCTGTTATATCTCTTAAGGTTGACCAAAGATACCTAGAATTACAGTCATTTCCCATACAGGGTGGTCATATAATAAATCAGGCTTGGTTTATCACCAGCATTCTAAAAACCAGACCTAGGAAGAAAAACTAGGTCTGGGGACACATGCATGGTATCTAATATAGCAAATGTTTAGCCTACCCTGATAATCACAAAATCAGGGCAGCGAGAATATTCACATCCCCTTTGGCATTTTTTCATCCGACTTTTGTAATTTTCAGCATACAAGTCTTATACATGTTTTGTTAATCATGTTATCTGCAAATAAGGTAGTTTTAGCTCTTACTTTTCCATCTCCCTGCCTTCAATTTCTTTTATTTCCCTTATTGGAATGGCTAGAACTTCCAGTACTATGTTATGTAAGAATGGTTAGAGTAGAAATTTTGGCCTTGATTTTGTGAGGGGGTAAGTATAAACCCACAGGTAATATCATATTTAAAGATATTTGGATTTTCCCCCCTGTCTTCCTGTGGGTTACTTGAACATTTCTTTAGAATTATATTTCAATCCATATATAGGGTTTTTGAGAGCATCTCTTTGTATAAAAATTTTAGTGGTTGCTCTAGGTATTTTATGAGACCTTGGATTTTTATCAAACTTTCTGTTTTAGCTGGTTTCTTCTGACAACACTCCGGCAGGAGAAGAAAGGGTGCCATTTTTTTTTTTTAACTTCTGATGGGTGTAGAAATTCAGGTTCCCCAATAGACCTCCACTGATACCTGAGAGAGATACTTCTCACTGTTCGGGGGTATGTGTGAGAGTTCCAACATCTCAGTCAGCCTCCTCTGATACATCTCTGGCTAGAAAGGGTAGCAGGGCTTCATTCTGCTCCCCATGCTGACCGCCACTACAGCTGGAAGGCAGGATTAGTGATGGGTGGTGGTGCAAGTCTTAATTTTCTACTAGGTCTTGTGTGACACCACTCCAGTGGGGAAGGGGTGAGGTGGCTCATTACAGTTGGGTGTGGGATACCATGAGGGGGCTCATTATCATCTGGCAGGGATGAAAGTCCTGGTTCTTTATTTGGCCTGGCAAAAGTTAAGGCACCTCATTATAACCTCGGCACCCTACCTGATCTTTGCTGGCATGGGCAGGGGTGGAGCCACTATTTTGCCTGTGTTGGTTAGCTGGAGTAAAGTGGTTATTGTCGAAAAGTATCCTGCCTTGCTATGCAGCCCCTTTCCTGGTCCATTGGCTAGAGAGAATAGACTTTTGTTGAAGCTTTTTTTTTTTAATTTTTTCTGGATGTGCCTGTGGATATTTCTGAGTTGCCAGCTTCTTTAGCTCCAAGTCTAGAAGACATAGGGAAGAAAACACAACAAAACTACAGAACCCACTGCCACACTGCCATGTTATTCCTTGGGCCTTGAGGTCCAAAGCTGGTTGGACTTTTCCTTTCCACCTTTCAGGGTCTTATATTTGTCTTTGAATATATTCATTTATTAAATGCTTATTGTTTGTCCAGAATGATACTCATTTGTCAAGAATGATACTCATTTTATTTTATTCCATTATTATGACAACTTTTTAAATTTGTTATTATTTTATTATGTTCCCCATTTGGAGAAGAGAAAACCAAGGCTACAAAAGTTTGGAAATTTCTTTAGAATAACCATTGTTATATGCCAAAACTTGTTTTGCAAAGTATTTGATTCTAAAATTCCTGCTTTTTCTACTTTGCTATACTGCTACAGGCTAATTAAGAGATAAGGCATTTGGCCAGCTGCCTCTATGGACCAATTTTTAAAGGGGTTAAAAGTATTAATTTGGTGCTAAAATAACATTGAAAAGGTACTGAGATGGAGAAAGTTCTATTTCACAGAGTTCTTGTCAAGGATAATACTGTATAATGCTGGAATAAATACTTGATAAGCCATTTGCAGTGGTTTAAAGAATGGAGAGTACAAATGTAGGAACATGGTTAAATTGTGCAGGATAAGGGATCAGATTCCACCATGAGTTCTCCTTTGCTATTTATCTCCCACACAGAATTCAGCCTCTCTTGTAAATCAGTGTTGAATACCATTTAGACGATATTAGTTTGAAAGGGTGAAAAATGGCTAGCCTATTGGAGCTGCTGCTATCTCAGTCTGCCCTGTCCTCAGGTCTGTACTAGGCATGTTATAAGAAATTATCATATGGAAAATCCATCCACATCTACACCCCTGCTGGAACATTATTTTCCACAAAGTGTAAATAAATCTTAAATATGTTTTAAGTTTCAATGAAATGGAAGTCATGACATATATGTGTAGTTAATTTGTTAACAAATACAGAAGAAAAGTTAAAGACAGTTACTCAATCAGAAAAAGAAAATGCGAGCAACCCAAAATTTGGAGCTTTCTTGGTCAAATTTAATGGTTACAATAAAATTGAAAATGACCAGATCACTGGTAATACAGTGTGTGTTTAATGTTCTCCAGAAGATGAGTTCTTGTAAATTTTATTAAGAGCAAAAGAGTTTTAAAGATCTTTTTTCTGACAGAATTTGATTGTGTAGTTAAGAATGCTCCAACTTCATCCAGGATGTAAGAACATTAGTATTGGAGTAACACTCACTTTGAAAGGTTCATGAAAATAATAAAAGCATGATCAGATATTGGGAAAACTTTGCCATGCCAGTCTTTCTTCTCTAATACAACTTTTCCTCAGCAAGTCAAGGAAGAAAATGTGGCAGTTTTCCCTACCTTGAGGAAGGAGTGACAAGAACAATATTATAATGTTCACAGTGGACAAAGCCAAGATTTATTTTTGGTATTAGAAATAGGTCACACTAAACATATAAGGACACATTTAAATTCACTAGCAGATATTCAAATATATAAATATTAAAGACATCCTATTAATATCTTGATTAATATCAAATGTGCTAATAGCACATTTGTAAGAGTAGGAGAAAATTATATGAGTATATATAGTATCTCCAGAGCAGCCTTTAATCTTCAGTCATAACGTAAAAGATCATTTCTGAAAATTTAGCTTGCAATTCTTTACAAGTTAAAGATTGAAGCTAGTTATCTGCTCCTAAAATCTAGAATGAACACCACCATAGCAACCATCATAAAACAATGCCTAATAACACCACAGCAATCATAACATTACCCTAGGTTGCCACTTTGTATTTTGATAATAATATCTTGTCATGAAAGTCAGATTGATGGCATCAAGTAAAATTGAGAATTGATGTAATGCATAGCTAAGTTAGACAGGAAAATATCTCCCATTAACTGAAGCTTCCAGATTGGCATCATGTGAATGATATCTACTTTCTCAGAATCTTTTTTTTTAGATCATCAGGAACATGTACTCTATACCGTTAACTTTTATAGAATTCAGAATATAACATTTTTTCTGAATGGGATAAACATTTAAATGATTGATTTCATTTCCAATCATGACCAAATGATTAATAAAGTGTAAGCATTTTTTTCACATTTAGATTTCGTGCCTACCAATAACATCTTGAAAAGTCTCTTCTGTGGATTCATGTATTTACTTCCTTATTTTAAGAGGCATTTGAGAAAGAAAGAATTCTGGATTTCATGCTACATTTCCAAAGGCATATTGTGACATAAAATTAAAAGCTAACAGTTTTGTTACACACCTTTGCCTGGTGGCATTTAGCCTGATATAACTGAAAACATATTTATGGCAAAATCATCATAATAAATGATGAAAGAAATTCTGGAAAAAAATGGTCGTTCTGTTTCTCAAGGTGTGGTTTCACAATTTAACACAGGATAACAAGCACAAGCATGATAATATGATTTACTCATTTTATTATTTGAAGTTCTCCTTAGATCAATTTTTAACAGGGGATTTGGATTACTTTGATTCCATTGTTGTAAAACCCTTCAATTTCAGTAACTTTTCCAAACTTGGTAATGAAAGTATTTGGGTACTCACACTTGCACCATTCCTTGAAATCTTTCCCATTAGTTTGCTAGAACCCCATAAAATATTAACTTGTGCTGTGTGTAGTAGAGGAGACCAATAAAATGCCATATGTTTGATGACTAAGTCATTTAAAAATGTACTAGCACCTCTTCCATAATATTCTGCAACAGAGGCATTTCAGATTTCACTGTTTTTAGTAAGTATGAAATATTCGTTGTTCTCATTACACCTTCTTTGTAGTCTTTCAGAGAGAAATTTCCCACACGTGCAAAAAATAGAAACACTAGATCCTGGCATACCAATTTATCTTAAGAAATAGATTTGGAGAAAATTCCATTTATTTCACTCCCTGACTTCATACATAATTCTTGTAAACAACAGGTGATTACTGAAAACAACCTGAGAACAAAAACAATGTTTCATTCATCTTCAGTATCTAGGAAATAGAAGGCTCTTCATAAATATATATAAATAGGAAATAAACACATGACAAACCAGATTTCTGAGGTACAGTTTGTCTAAGAGCAAATTTGGATAAGAGAAAATTAAATATCCTTCAGCATGAAGGATAACTCTAAAATATGAGAATCAAAGGATATAGCTTAAAACTCAAATAAGTCTTTTTATAATGGCAATATTACCAAACTGACCTGGAAACAATGAAATGAAGAAAGACATCTATTTGTCAACAAAACAAGTAAAAACATACTGAGAATAGGCAGGCAAAACTATAGCTGTGTTGTGCTTCTACTCCTCATCTTTTGCTCTAGACATTGATAAGACCTCTTTTCTGAATAAGCAAAGAAATGCACTCAATTAAGTGCTGAACAAGTTTGCAGGGAAAACTAGTCAATATATTATGAGCATTTCAAACTTTCTCTCCAAGAGACCTCTCAATTTCAGTTTCATTTGATGAATACAATTTAATAGAAGTTCAAAAGAAATGTATCAGATTGAGCATGTTTTGTGTGTTTGAATAGATCCCAAACTTCCAATCTCTTTGAATGGAGAAAGTTAAATACAGAAAATATAACTATGGTCCTTAGTTATACATGCTCTGATTGGGTTACCCTGTACTCAAGTTTCAGACTTTGGAGTATAGAAGTTATAGATGTTTAGAAAGGTTTCGGAAAGAAAATGATGCTTTAATTTAAAAAATGCCAAGTATGCCTTTTTTCAAATTTCTCAAAAATTCTTCCTTCACCACCTACCACTCTAGTTTGAATGTCAGTCATGTTCCTCTTGCCCAGATAACTCAGGTAGGTAAATTTTGTTCTTGTACACGCTCAACCTCTTTAATGTGCAGAGAGAAAACCAAGAAAAGAAAATTTAAATAAGCAGTCACACCTTTAAAACACCTTTCTCTGTGACAAAGTATCTCTAGAACTTGAAAGTGAATACATGGATACCTTTAAATATAAGAAGTAACTCATACTTTGGCCCAGTCACCAACTCATTATGCAATCTTAATGTTAAAATAATGCTTCGGTTTCATGATCTGTTTACAATTGCTAAAGTCACTAGACAGAGAGTAAGAGGATATGGGAATAGACTGATAAATTTCTCTGAGACTCTGGTGAAAAACTGCATGGGTGTGTGAAGTATTATTGAAGATATTGGAAAACAGCAGTGCAAACTGTCCAACTTCTGTAATAATTGGCAGGTTGAGAGATTTACTAAAAACTTTTAAGCTGCATTCAAATATGCAGTAAAAAGGAAATCCAAGCTAAATACTCTGAACTAGAATATATACAGCTGTGGTGGCAATAAAGCCCTTAGGTTTCCCCTTTTTATATATTTGAGAGATCACATAGCATACTCAATGGCATTGATTTTGGGATGAACACAATTTCCACACATCATTCAACTGCTCATAAAGGTTGCAAGAAAGGTGGAAAATAGATCAAAAGAGACTGAAGGAGGCCAATAGCTTGACATCAAGTCCCATATAGGAATCACTCAGGGCATGAGTCAATATAATTGTAGTGTTCATTCCCCTCATTAAACAAGGAAAGTGAGAACCTTCAAGTTAGAGGATTGGGGAATATTCATATCCTTTATAACTTGTCTGTGCATTTTCATGGAAAGAAATAGGAGTTTTCATTAAAATGTGAAGAATTTAATTTAATATGCACAAAGTGGCCCTTTAAAATAAACAAAATGACCGTCACACTCAAGTACTTGGAAATGTCACATCTTTAAGGCTAAGAAAGTTGCTCTGACCCTGCTCCCCTGTAGAGTGCATGGAGAGTGGGAAGGTCAGATCAGGACATGTGAGACTCTCTACAGGGAATGGGGTTATAGGGATACCTAGGTCTCTACTGCAGAGCAAGGATTGCTTGGGCAAACTCTCACTGCTTTTGACCCTTTCTGTAAAACTCATCAGAACTTTCTGTAAAAGCCTGGGATGAGGTAGGAAGGTGGAAACTCATATTCCTTCATATTAAGACTTCTTGATTATTCTATTCTGAACTCAGACTTTATAGATGCTTTTTTTTTTTTTTTTTTTTTGGTCCCACTTTAATTACCAGATTTGTAAATTATACCTGTACCAACAACTGTAATAACACTGTTTTTCCAATTCTGCACTATTTTGAAATTAGATTTCAAATGAATGTTTTTCAATTGATAAATAGAATTATATCTGGAGTAAGTATAATGAATCTGTAAGTGTATCAACCTGTCATGTTGATAAAATGGGGATTTGTGGCATGTATTGGTTTTCTATTGCTACCATAAGCATATGGCTGAAACCCACACAAATTTATGAACTTACTTTTTTTTTTTTTTTTAGGTCAGAAGTGGGACACAGGTCTTATCAGGCTAAGATAAAGGTGGCAGCAGGGCTGTCTTACTTTTGAAAGCTTCAGGGGAGAATTCCTTTTGTTACTTTTTCCAGCTTCTAGAGGCTACCTGCATTCTTTGGCTCCCGACCCTGTCCTACATCTTCAAAGCCTGCAACGCTGGGTTGGCCTTCTCATTCTGCCCTATCTCAGCTTCTCTAGAGCCAGATAAGATTGCTGCTTTTATGGACTGATGTGATTCTATGGAGCATACCTGGATAATCCAGGATAATCTCCTCATCTCACGTTTCTTAACTTTATTCACATCTGCAAAGTCCCTTGCGCCCTCAAAGGTAAAATATTCACTAGTTCCTGGGATTAATACACAGACATCTTTGGTGAGGACCATTATTCTGCCTGCCACATGATAATAGTTACAGTTTGTCAGTTAGCATTTTTTAAATCGTCTACAGGGATCATGCAGTCTGCTTTTTGTCCTACCATGTAAAACCCTTCTTTGACCAGAGTTTTATTAAAATCTATTCAGTATTCCCAAGTTACAGCCTCTTAAAGAAAGAGAGCCACTATCTGTAAATATTTCAGCTTTGAGCTTTCTCAAACTCAGTGAATAGTAAATAAATAATATATACATAAATAAACAAGCAAATAAATACATAAACAAACTACTATTAGGAAAAGCTGAGTTTTAACTGGGAAATGTCAGGAACAATATGACCTTGGGTGTGTCGTTTAAGTTCTCCAGGAAGCAGTGTGTCATACATAAAGTAAGTTGGAATATGTGACGACTAACAACTCTTAAATTACAAAATACAATAATTTGGTCTCTCCATGAACATGATTAATTTTTAAAAGCTATGGAAATTAAAAGCTATAGCCAGATGTTTTGAAAATCATTGCTGAGGATATCTGAAATAATTAAAGAAAAGAAATGATAACTAAAGTATTAACACATGTTTAATTTTATCAGAACTGGTCAACAAGTCATTCTCATAGGATAGAAACCAGTTATTCAGTGCCTATCAATTTTGATTATTTCCAATTAAATATCCTTTTAAAAGAGAAATGTGGATTTATACTGGGGGCCTTTAACTCTTCCCTCTCCACCTCCCGAGATGGCTCTCTCATCTGTCTGCTCATTGTTTTTGCTAGTTGCCTGCCCATTGTCTGTTTGTTTTGTCTTTAGGAGACACCAGGAACCAAACCCAGGACCTCCCATGTGGGAGGTGGGCGCTCAACTGCTTGAGCCACATCCACTCCCTGCTTGTTTGTTTTTGCTCAGTATCTGCTTCTTGTCTGCTCGTCGTTTGTTGTCTTCTTAAGGCAGCATCAGGAACCAAACCTGGGACCTTCCATGTGTGAGGTGGGCGCTCAACTGCTTGAGCACATCTGCTCCCTTAACTCTTTAAAAATACACATATAGACAATATTATTACCTGCTGATTAGCCAGAAAATCCAAAAGGTAGGATTTCATTTAGGAAATAATTTCTTACAGGAATTAGATGAGGATGGGAAAGGAATTTGTAACAAAAATAAGGAGCTGGGTCTTTCCGGGAATATGACACATTATATTGTAGCAAGATCAATATTAGCAGAAATATTACTTAAATTCATTTTGATATAACTAATACTTTGTCTTGGCTATTTCTTCTGGCAAAATAGTCTCATGCTATATCAAAGATTAATAACATTAGACCAGATCTCTAGTGTACTTGGTAACCTTACTCTGTGTACTGAAACAAAATTCCTTTGTGATTTCCATTGAAAATTATTTATTTGTATCCTGATGTTCTTTAGGCTGCCTAGTTGCTGTTATATTACAAACCAGAAACAGTGAGCTATGTGAGGTGAAGTCATATGACAGTTTTTAAAGTCAAGAATATTTATTCATAGTGATTATAGTGATTATAGTTACAAGTTCCACACACTATTCTTAACACTCTGTAGGGATATGATATTCTCATCCTAACAAGAGGTGATGATTTCCCTCAGATGCTTCATGCCAGTTATATTCTAAATCTATCTGGGACCTTGATTGACTTTTCTCCTAAAGAACACCAGTGTAACCTATACTTAAATATCCAAGTTAGTCCAGCTTCACCATAGAAGACAGGTAGCTTTTTAATTTAAAAACATTTTTTTTTACTTGGCAATATTGCCTCATATTAGTATTTAACTATTTATATTTATGTTACATTTATACTAGTTAAATATTAAGTTCCTTGAAGAGCTTGACATTGATCTTGTATGAACATATATATATTATTAGTGTCTGAACAAATACTTTTTCATTTAGTGAGCCCATAATATAGACAGTTCAATTAAACAAAATATTTAGCGTTCCTAAGACCCGAGAATATATAGTAATTATGTTAAATTTAAATGAATTAAACACTTCAAATCAACAAAATGCAGAGATTGGAAGAATGGATAGAAATGTAATTATATGATATCTGTGAGAAACATATTATGATTCAAAGAAACAAAGAGTTGAAAAAAAGATTGGAAAAAGATATGCCATCAGATAATAACCAAAGAGAGCAGAAATGGCTATATTAATAAAATACAAAATAGACTTGAAGACAAAAATATTTACTGGCTACAAAGAGGAACATTCCCTAATGATAAAGGGTCAATGCATTGGGAATGTATTATAATTATACACATATACACACCTAATAATACACCCTAAAATATGAGGCAAAATCTGACTGAACTGAAGGGAAAAATTGACAATTCAATAATAGATGAAGACTTAAATATTCCACTAGCAATAGTGTATAGCACAGCAATGCAGAACATCAACAAAGATATAGAAAACTTGAACAACACTATATACCAACTAGACATAACAAAAATCTATAGAATAATCCATCCGACAAGCAGAATTCATATTCTCAAGTGCACATAAAACATTCTCCCTGATTGCCTATGTATTAGATCATAAAATAAGCCTCAATAAATTTAAAAAGATTAAAATTATACATAATATATTCTCATAACACATGGACTTAAATTAGAAATCAATAATACTAAATAATCAATGGGTCAAAGGAGAAATCACAAGGACATTAGAAAATACTTTTACATGAATGCAAATAAAAATACAGCATACCAAAATTTATGGAGTACAGCTAAACTAGTGCTTAGAGGGAATGTTAAAACTGTAAATGCCTATATTATAAACGAAGAACAAGATTAATCTAAAAGCTAAACTTCATCCTTAAGAAACTGGGGAAAAAGAGCAAACTAACCTAAAGCAATGATGATGAAGAAAATAATAAAGATTAGAGTAGGAATTAACAGTACAGGCATATTTCAGAGATATTGTGGGTTTGATTCAAGACCACTGCAATAAAGTGAATATCACAATAAAGCAAGTCACATGATTTTTTTAGTTTCCAAGTGCATATAAAAGTTATATATTTACACCATATGTAGTCTAAGTATGCAATAACGTTATATTAAAAGAAGTGTATATACCTTAATTAAAATCACATTTTTGCTAAAACGTGCTAACCATCATCTGAGCCTTCAGTGAGTCACAATTGTTTAGCTAGTAGAGGGTCTTTCTTCTATGTTGATGGCTGCTCTCAGGTGGTGTTTACTGAAGTTTGGGGTGGTTGTGGTAATTTCTTAAATAAGACAACAATAAAGTTTGCTGCATTAATTGAGTCTTCCTTTCACAAAAGATTTCTTTGCAGCTTGTAATGTGCTTTGATAGTAGTTTATCCACATTAGAACTTCTTTCAAAATTGGAGTCAATCCTCTTAAACCCTGCCACTGCTTTATCAACTGAGGTGATGTAATAATCCTTTGTTGTCATTTCAACAATGTTCACAGCATGTTCAACAAGAATAGTTTCCATCTCAAGAAACCACTTGCTTATACGAAAGAAGCAACTCCTCATCTCTTCAAATTTTATCATGGGATTGCAGCAATTCAGTCATATTTTCTAGTTCTCTTTCTATGTCCACCATACCTGCAGTTACTTTCTACATTGAAGTCTTGACCTTTCAACACCATCCATGAGGGGTAGAGTCTACTTTTTCCAAACCCCTGCTGATGTTGATATTTGGCCTCCTCACATGAATAACAAATTTTCTTAATGGCATCTATAATGGAGAATCTTTTCAATTGACTTTGCCCAGATCCATCACAGGAGTCACTATGTATGGCAGCTATCACCTTATGAATGTATTTCTTAAATAATAAAACTTGAGTCAAAATGACTCCTTGATCCATTGGCTGCAAAATGTATGTTGTGTTAGCAGGCATGAAACCAACATTAATCTCATTGTACATGTCAATTAGAGCTCTTGGGAGACCAGGTGCAATGTCAATAAACAGTAATATTTTGAAAGCAATCTATCTTTTTCTGAGCAGTATGTCTCAACAGTAGGCTTAAAATATTCAGTAAATCATGTTGTAAATAATTGTACTGTCATCCAGGCTTTCCTGTTCCATTTATAGAGTGCAGGCAGGGTAGATTTAGCATAATTCTTAAGACCCATGGGATTTTTGGAATGGTAAATGAACAGTGGCTTCAACTTAAAGTCACTAGCTGCATTAGCCCCTAACAAGAGAGTCAGCCTGTCCTTTGAAGCTTTGAAGCCAGATATTGACTTCTCTAGCTACGAAAGCCCTAGATGGCATAAGTCTACATTGAATATCTGTTGTTAAGCATAGCCACCTTCATCAATTATCTTAAAGATCATCTGGATAACTTGCTGTAGCTTCTATATCAGCACTTGCTGCTTCACCTTGTACTTTTATGCTATGGAGGTGGTTTCTTTCCTTAAACTTCGTGAATCAACTTCTGCTAGCTTCAAACTTTTCTTCCTCAGCTTCCTTACCTCTCTCAGCCTTCATAGAACTGGGTAGAGTTAGGACCTTGCTCTGGATTAGGGTTTGGCTTAAGGGACTGTTGGTGGCTGGTTTGATCTTCTATCTAGACCACTAAAACTTTTCCCACATCACCAATAAAGCTCTTTTGCTTTCTTATCACTTGTATGTTTACTTGACTAGATATTTTCATTTCCTTCAAGGACTTGTCCTTTGTTTAACCAACTTGGCTAACTGTTTGGTACAAGAAGCCTAGCTTTCAGCCTATTTTGTCTCTTGATGTGCCTTCCTCACTAAGCCTAATCATTTCTAGCTTTTGATTTAAAGTGAGAGATGTGAGAGTCTTCTTTTCACTTAAACACTTAGAGGCCATTGTAGGATTATTAATTAATAACTAATTTGTTATGTCACAGGGTACAGGGATGCCCAAAAAGAGGGAGACAAACAAGGGAATGGCTGGTCAGTGGAGCAGTCAGAACACATATAACACTTACCAATTAAATACATTGACTTATATGGGTATGGTTTGTGGTGTCCTAAAACAATTACAATGGTAACATCAAAGATCACTCACTGATCACAGATCATTTTAACAGATATAATGATAATAAAAATATTTGAAATATTGTGGGAATTATCAAAGTGTGACACAGAGACATGAAGTGAGCACATGCTGTTGGAAAAATGTCACTGGTAGACTTGCTCAACACTAGTTGCCATAAACCTTCAATTTGTAAAAAAGGCAATATCGGCAAAGTGTAATAAAGTGAAGCATAATAAAATGAAGTATGTCTGTATAGAGAATAGAAAAACAATAGAGAAAATCAATGAAACCTATGTTGGTTCTTTGAAAAGACCAACAACATTGATAAACTTTCAACTAGACTGTGCAAGAAACACAATGTTGTTTTCTTTATATTTTTTAAAAAAATTTTTTAATTTTTAAAAATTTATTGAGGTATATCACACATATGTAAGCATACATAAACAGTAAGTGCATAGTAATAGTTGTAAACTTACAAAAAAAACCATATATAACATCATACAGGACACCATACTTCACCCCACCAACAATACCTTGCACTGTTGTGAAGCATTTTTAACTAATGATTAAAGAACATCCTCAAAATATTACTACCAGTCAAAGTATCTTATATTTGATGTAATTTTCCCCCAACCCACCCTATTATTATTATTAATAGTAGTAGTATTTTAATGCCATTATATATGAACATACATAAACAGTAAGTGTATAGTAAAAGTTGTGAATGTACAAAGCAAACACGTATAACATCATACAGGGGTCCGATACATCAACCCACTACCAACACCTTGCATTGTTATGAGACATTTGTTACAAATGATGAAAGAATATCATCAAAATCTTACTTCTAAATATAGTCCTTATCTTATGTATTTTCCTCCAACCCACCCTATTATTATTTTTAAAATATATTTTTATGACAGAAGTTGTGAACTTACAAAACAGTCATGTACATGGGTAGGATTCCCATACAACACCCCTGTATCAACACACCACACCATGGTGGAATATTTGTTACAGATTATGAGATAATATCATCAGACTAATATCATCAGGTCCATAGCATACATTTGGCACAATTTTTTCCATACTCCCCTATTATCAACACAGTACATTTTGGCTTATAATGTGCTGTGTACATTATAAGCATGAATATTACATTATTATTGTTAACCACAGTCCATAAGTCACTCCAGTTATATTTTTCCCATGCTTTTCCACATTCCCACCACACTGCAATAGTGATGAACATCTGCTCTAGCTCACAAAAGACACCCCTGCATCTGCACCATCAACCACAATTCTCATCCACCTCTGGGTTTACTGTGTTAGTCAGTCCCTAGATTATTCTCTAGCTTTCTTTCAGTTGGCATTTACATCCCTAGACTACCATTTTCAGCCACACTCCTATTTCTAAACCAGCTGTTTTTCACTATAATGTGTTACCATCAACTCTATACATTTCCACACTTTTACAATAAAGTTAATTAAAACTTCTACATACATTAAAAATCAGTAGTACATCTCAGTCCTTCTCTTATCTCCTTTAAGAAACCACCACCTACAACCAGGTCTTGAAGATATTTTTCTACATTCTTTTCTAGAAGCTTTATGGTTCTTGCTTTTATATTTATGTTTTTGATCCATTTTGGGTTAATTTTTTATAAGGTGTGAGATAGGGTCCTCTTTCCTTCTTTTGGCTATGGATATCAAGTTTTCTTAGCACCATTTGTTAAAAGGACTGTTATGCCAAGCTGGGTGGGTATGACAGGCTTGACAAATATCACTTGACCATAGATGTGAGGGTCTGTTTCTTAATCATCAATTCAGTTCCATTGGTCTATGTGTCTGTCTTTATGCCAGTACCATGCTGTTTTTACCACTGTAGCTAGGTAGTATGATTTAAAGTCCTGAGGCGAGAGTCCTCCAACTTCACTTTCCCTTTTTAAGATGTTTCTGGTTATTTGGGACCCCTTACCCTTTCAAATAAATTTGATAATCTTGTTTTCTCTTTACTTAAAATATGCTGGTGGAATTTTTATTGTGATTGCATTGAATCTGTATATCAATTTGGGTAGAATTGACATCTTAATGATATTTAGTCTTCTAATCTATGAGCATGGAATGTTCTTCCAATTATTTAGGTTTTTTTAAAATTTCTTTTAACAATGAGTAGTAGTTTTCTGGGTACAAGTGCTTTACATCGTTGGTTAAGTTTATTCCTAAATATTTGATTCTTTTAGTCACTATTGTAAATGGAATTTTTTTCCTGACTTCCTCTTCAGATTGCACATTACTAGTGTCTTTTAAAGTCTATTTCATCTAATATAAGTATAGGTACTCCAGGGTATTTTTGTTTGCTTGTTTGTTTGGTTGGTTGGTTGATTGGTTCCTGAATGCATGGAATAAGCTATTCCAGACTTTCACTTTCAATCTATTGGTATCCTTGAGTCTAAGGTGAGCCTCTTGCAGACAACATATAGGTGGTTCATATTTTCTTATCCATTCTGCAAGTCTGTGTCTTTTGATTGGGGAGTTTAATGCATTAACATTCAATGATATTACTGTAAAGGCAGTTCTTATTTCACCCATTTTGACCTTTGGGTTTTATCTGTCATGTTATATTTTCACCACTCTTTTGAGACTTTTAGTTACTTTTATTGATATGATCTTCATTTTTAGACTCTCTTACAAGCCTCTCTCTCCTGTCTTTTCTTTTCAGACTGTAGCATATCCTTGAGTATTTCCTGCAAAGCCAGTCTCTTGGTTACAAACTCTCTCAGTTTCTGGTTATCTGTGAATATTCTAAACTCATCCTCATTTTTGAAAGAGAATCTTGCTGGATATAAAATTCTTGGCTGGAAGTTTTCCTCTTACATTATCTTAAATAAATCATACCACTGTGTTCTTGCCTCCATGGTTTCTGATGAGGAATTGGTACTTAATCTTATTGAGTATCTCATATATGTTATGCATTACTTTTCTCCTCTGCTCTCAGAATTCTTTCTTTGTCTTTGGCATTTGACATTCTGATTAGTATGTCTATCAGAGTTGGTCTATTCAGATTTATTCGGATGGAAGTATATTGTGCTAATTGGACATGGATATCCATGTCCTTCAATAAGGTTAGGAAATTTTCTACCATTATTTCTTCAAATATTCCTTCTGCCCATTTTCCCTTCTCCTTCTGGGACACCCATGACATGTATGTTTGCATGTCTCTTTCTGTCGTATAGTTCCCTGAGAACTTTTTCAAGTTTTTCCAATCTTTTCTTCATCTGTTGTTTTGTATGTTTGCTTTCAGAGGCCATTTCTTCCAGCTTGCCAATCTTTTCTCCTGCCTCATCAAATCTGCTGTTATATTATTATGGTGTATTTTTAATTTCATTTATTAAGCCTTTCATTCCTATAAGATCTACTATTTTTCTATGTATGCTTTCAAATTCTTCTTTGTGCTCATCCAATGTCTTCTTAATATCCTTAATCTCTTTAGCCATCTCATTGAATTTATTAAGGAGATTTGTTTGAACATCTATGATTAGTTGTTTCAACTCCTTTATGTAATCTGGAGGCTTATCTTGTTCCTTTAACTGGGCCATATCTTCCAGTTTCTTGGTGTGGATTGTAATTTCTGTTGGCGTCTTGGCATATGGCTTACTAGATGAAGTTTCTTTCTTTAGTTTAGGAGTTTCTTGTCCTTTCTCCCTTGGTGGTTGTGTAGTAGGAGCCAAGGATATAGTTGGTGCTATAAACTGTGGAGGCTCAATCTGCCCACATTGCTGAAGGGACTGATGAAGTTCCTCCCAACTTTCTCTTTTGCCAGGGGTAGGGACAGAGCCACAGCTGTGTGTAATAATCCAAGTTGTGCAGGCCTAGACTCTAGTTGCCCAGAGAGACTGATGAAGCTTCACACCCCTTCCTTCCTTGCCTGGGGCGGGAAACAGGTGTTGGCAGCAGTCTTTGCCATGTGGGTCCAAAAAGACTGCAGTTACCCCAGTAGACTTCTGACTATTCAGTCGGTGCCAGCCGAGTGTACCTGCAGTTACCTGGAGAGGCTGCTGCAGGCCCTGCACCAGCCTCCTCCCTGCTAGAGGTGCAGCTGAAGCCTAGGCTAGGGCTGCAGTCCAATCTGGATGAAATAAGCTGCCCACTACCATCACTGTGATTTTCAGTCAGCCCAGCTTCCCCTCATGCCAGGGGCAGAATCAAATGTGGAATGTCAGCTACTGGCCTCTTTCCAACCCAGACAGTCAAAACTTTAGCTGTTCTTAGGGTTATACTTCAGCCAGCTGAATTTACTGATCAGTAATTGAAGTTGATGGCCAACTGTCTCTTCCTCCCCTGATTTTGGGAAATAGAGCTTCTAACTCCAGCTACAGAACAGCTTTTGAGGCGGCTTGTGATGCCAGAGTAGAATGATCACCAGCCTCTGTGGTGTGGCTTGTATTTTCCCATAGAGGCTGGTGCAGGGTCTCCCAGGTTCCTTTCTGCCGGAGGTGGGGCTGGGCTTAGGCTAAGCTGTAATCAGATGTAGATGGAAAGAAGCCAGTCCCTACCAGCACTGTGATTTTCAGTCCGCCACTTCCCCTCATGCCAGGGGCAGAGTTAAAATGGCGGCTACTGGCCTTTTTCTGACTTGGACACGTTCAAACTTTAGCTGTTCCTAGGGTTATACTTCAGCCAGTTGAGTTTACTAATCAGTAGCTAACGTTGGTGCCTAACCATCTCTCTCTCTTTTTTTTTAAAGATACTTAGATTACATACATGTTACACAAAAAACATAGGGATTCTTATATGCCCCACTCCCCATACCTCCCATACTCTCCCACATAAACATCCTTCATTAGTGTAGCACATTCATTGCAATTGATAACTGCATCCTGGGGCTTTGCCACTGAGCATGGACCATAGTTCGCATTGTAGTCTGCACTCTCCCACACAGTTCTGCATGTTATGTGATGATATATAATGGCCTCTATCTGTCATTGCAATGTTATTCAGGACGATTCCCAATTCTGGAAAAAGCTCCCTTATTACACTGTTTTTCCTTCTCCCTACCCCCAGAGCCTCCAGTGGTCACTGCCTCCACATCAATGTTGTAATTTCTTCCAATGCTAGAACCACAATATGTCTATAGTAGAATACCAGTAAGTCTACTCTAGTCCATAGTTCATTCCCCAATTCTGAGGATTTTGGCATGGTGATGTCCACTCCACCTCTAATTGAGAGAAGGCTTTGATCCCATACAGCTGATGGATGGGACTCTCTTACTTGCAGTTGTCGGCTTTCTCGTTTCCTTGGTATGATTGTCAATCTTCACTTCCTTGTTAGCTGTCCTTGGTCAGTCCAATGAACTGGAGAGTAGGTGTTGCAACTCCACTGAGTTTCCAGGCCCAGCTGACACATGGACAGTCCAAAGACTCCAGTCTCTGGATGTTCATCTACAAACTCCAGCACCAAGTATATGTTTAAACAGAAAGGACAGATGAGCCATGTGTAGGGAAGCCATAATTGAATCCAAATCTGTCAGGAAAACAAACTCCAAAGTAGGATCCATAGCAAGGTACCAAACTCTGGAGCTATCTATCCTGACCATAGGACCTGGGTGTCTCCAGAGGCCTCAGGAACCCCACTATTTTGGGTAGTATCCACTTTGGCAGTCTATGAGATCCTGCTGAGAAGTGCATAAGCATTACCTCTGTGATGACCTCCCGACTCATTTTGAAGACCCTTAGCCATATGAGCTTATTTGTCTTTACCTTTTCCCCTTTTTTTCCAAGGTCTTTTTCCAGTTGCACTGCTAGTTGGTGCTTGGTAGTAATCCCTCGGTGCCCGGGAGGCTCATGTCCCATACTTGGGGGAAGGTAATACATTTATATGCTGAGTTTGGCTTAGAGAGAGGCCACTTTTGAGCAATGAGAAGGCTCTCAGGAGACAACTCTTAGGCACCTCATAACACTAAGCTAAGTTTCAATTTCAAAAGCAAAGTCTCATAAGCATAGTCATCAATATCAAGGGCCCATCAGTGGATCATCCTCCTTCGCCAGTCATTGCCCCTGCACTTAAGGAACTATTGCTGCTCCATTAGAGAATGTGGCAGAGCTCTCCATGATGGGAATTCAATATTCTCTTGGTTATTGTGTGAGCCTCCACCCACTGTGGCAATGCCCCATGAACATTTGAACATATTTACATACCTATATGTATGCCCAGGTAAACTTCCTCCCATGTATTCCCCATCACTGACACCCCACACCAATGATCCTACCCTGCCCCAGTTGTAACCAACCTATGATCCACAGTTTCTTCAAAAATGAAGTTATTAAAATAACCAAATACAAATAATAGGAAATTGAAATAATAATGATAAGTCTAAATATAAGAAATAAAATAGATAAAAATTTTAAAAACCTAAAAATAAAATAAAATTAAAAGATTGAGATATTAAAAAATAAAGAAAAATATTTTTAAAACGTTTTTTTGACATTTTGCCTTTCATCACTGTAAAAACTGGTGTTCTGTATGTACAGTGGCATTTTCTTCCATTTATTCCCCAGTATCTTACTTTTTTTTTCATTTTGTTTTCAAAGAAATTTTAGGTTACAGTAAAGTCATATACAAAATACAGGGGACTCTCATATACCCAACAACCTCCCCCTTTCCCCCTTCCCGTATTAATACCTTTTTATATGTGGATAGTACCTTTGTTACAACTGATATACAAATAGTGAAACATAGTTACTAATCATGGTCAATGGTTTACATTTTAGACTGCACACTTTTATAAATTTTGATGATATTTAAGATGGTCTGTGTCCATCATTGCAAGATCATGTAGAACTTCTCCATTGCCCACTAAATACCCCTTGTTCAATCTATTGTATTCCTGCCTCCCCTTCCCCTCTGGGGCCATGGCAACCTCCTGACTTCACTCCTTGGATGACAAGATTCATAGTTACTTGCAACAACACTGAGGTTTTGACACACTGGTTTGTCCTCCCCTATTAGGAACTGCCCATTCTTTCAAGAGACTCCTGCCCCCTCTGTGAACAAATCAGTCCTCCCCAGGATGGGACTCAAACTCCTTCCCGCTCATTATGTGGGTCTCCATCCACTGATGTAACACCCTATGGTAAAATGATCATTCACACATTCTCTAGAAGCCTGCTCTAAGTGCACCCTGTCCTGAGTGACCCCCATCCAACACCCTAAATCAATAACTCTTCCTTGTCATATTGCCATAAGAACATTCCCAACTTTGTACTTTCAACCACATACCCGCAAATCCCCAGTGTTCACCTGGTCCCTCTCCCAACCCTCCTCCCAGTTCCCTGGACCTTCCAACCCACCCTCACCAATCTATCCACTTGTCAAACCTGCACCACCCAACCCAATAATATAGCTACCCTCCTGTCATATCCCTTCAGTGCACAGCTACACACTTTCACATTACCATAGATTACGTCCATGTGGGCATTGGCTCACAAACTTCTTCTCCCTTTCTATTTCCTGTAAACTGATCTTCTGGACAATAGCTTTCTGAGTCTGCTCAGTTTGCTTAATTCATATCAGTGAGGTCATGTAATGTTCATCTTTCAATGCCTGGCTTTCTTCACTCAACATAAGGTTTTCAAGATTCATCCATGTTATCCCACGTGTTAGCACTGTGTTCCTTGTTACAGCTGAGTAATATTCCATTGTATGTATGTATCACATTTTGTTTACCAATGTTCTCTTCCTCCCTGGTTTTTGGGAAGTAGAGCTTCCAATTCCAGCAGCAGAATAGCTCCTGAGGCAGCTTGTGCTGCCAGTGGAGGATGGGCACGCGCCTACGCCGTGTGGAGTGCTCTACTCACAAATCTTCCCTGCAGATGGGCAATCTCCTCTCCATTCTTTCAGGGATGTTTCAGGATGCTCTTCTGGTCTCCTGGAGACCCCAAACAGGTGCTTTAGTTAGCTAAGAGTGATTACTTATTGTCTTGTGGCACGAGCTGACTTTAGGCGCTCCTTACTCTACCACCAGCTTGCTGTTTCCCTGAAAGCAATTTTGTTTTAACATTCAAATTTCAATCACTGTAGCATACCATATGTGGTAGATTGAAATATGTCCCCCACAGAGATATGTTCAATTCGTAACATCTAGCATGTGGATATGAACTCATTTGTAAATAGGACCTTCAAAGATTTTATATGGATAAGGCCAAATCTTATCAGGACTGGACTCATTCTAATATGGCTGAAGTCCTTAAAAACAGATGAAATTAGAACACATCAGATAGGAGAAGCCAGAAGAAAGAGAGAGAGATCACTATTTTGGAGGCACAGGTGTATCTACAGGCTAAGGAATGCCAAGGATTGCTGGGATGTCATTGCCAGAATGCTATAGATTCTAGGAGAAAGCATTATCTGTGGACATTTTAATATTTAACTTCTAGTCTTCAACACTGTGAGAAAATATATTCCTGTTGTTTAAGCCAATCAGTCTGTCATATTTATTATAGCAGCACTGGAAAAGTAAGACACTATATATTAATAAAATAAAGGATAAAAGCCACATGATCATTTCAACTAAAACAGAAAAAGCACTTGACAAAATACAAAACACCCTTTCATGACAAAAAATACTCAACAATCTAAGATGAGAAGGAAATTCTTCAACCTGATAAAAGTCGTCCATGAAAAAAACCCTCCGCTCTCACCATTTTTACTGAAAGACTGAATGTCTTCCCCCTAAAATCAAAATTAGTACATAATATGTCTACTCTAGCACATCTATTCAATGTTATAATAGAAGTCGTAGCCAGGCCAGTTCGACAAGAAAAAGTAATAAGCCGCATCCAGGTTGGAAAGAGAGAAGGAAAATCTTTTCTATTCACAAATTACAAGATCTTATAAACAGAAAACCCTAAGAAAAATTATTAGAATTATAAAACAAGTTCAGCAAGGTTGAAGAATACAATTTTAATATTCAAAAATCAATTGTATTTCTATACATTATAAATAAATCTAAAAATAAAATTAAAACAATCCCATTCATCATAGCATCAACAAGAATAAAATACTTAGTAATCAGTTTAATGAAAGTTGGGTGCAATTTGTACACTTAAAACTACAAAGCATTGTTGGAAAAATTATAGAAGATCTAAATAAATGTAGACACATCATTCATTCATGGACCGGGAGGTTTAATATTGTTAGCATGACAATATTCCTCAAATTTATCTCCAGATTCAACAAAATCCCTTTAAAAATGACAGTTATTTTATTTTTTGAAGAAATTAACAAACTGATCTTAAAATTCAAATGCATGTGCGATCTTGGAAAAGAATAAACCTGATGGGCTCATACTTTGTAATCTCAAAACTAACATCAATGCTACAGTAATTAAAACAGTGTGGTACTATATATATATATATACACACACACATATGTATATATATATGGAATGCCTAAAAACAAACTCTTCCATTTATTGTGAATTGATTTTCAACCAGGGTTCCAAGGCAATTCAATGTGGGAAAAAATCTTTTCAACAAATTATGCTGGGACAAATGAATATGCACATGCACAAAACAAAGGTGAATTCCTATCTTAGGTATCTTAGTTAATGTTACATGACAATTAACTCAAAATGGATCACAGACATAAATGAAACAGCCAGAATTATTAATACAAAAACCTTTGAAGAAAACACACAAAATCTTTGTGATCTGAGGTAAGCCATGGTTTCTCAGGTATGACACCCAAAACACAAGTGACAAAACAGGAATGCTGATTTTAACAAAATTAATCATTTTATGTATCAAAGAACACAATAAAAAAAGTGGAAAGACAACCCATAGAATGGTAGAAAATATTTGAAAAACATATATACACTAAGGGTGGGAAAAGGAGAAAGTACCAAGAAATCTTGACTCTTTTTAATATCATTAGTCACCGTCATCATCTGATATTTACAAAAGAGGAGGGCATATCAACCACTGACTTGTAGAAGAGACTGGGGAAATAGCATGAAAGAAATTTGATTACAGTTTTTGGAGACAAAAATCACAGTTGAATTATTTAGTGTTACAAAGCAAAGCCATTTGTGAGCAGAAATAATTGTGGTGTAAAGCATGGCTTTGGCCAAGGTTGTAACAAGATTTGGGTTCTAATTTTGTCACTTAATAGTTATGTGTCCATGGGCAGGTCACTTAATCTTGTAAGCCTCCATTATTACACCTGTAAAACTTTCATGATAATATCAACTACTCTGTATTTTTAGAAGCTTAACAGCTTAAAATGGTGCTAAACTCTTGGCATAATTTAAAATAATCTCACAAATTTCTACCTGCCCTTGGTAAAAACCACCATTTGCTGACACCCCTACACCAAAGATGTCACAATACAAGCTGCATGAGAACAATCTCAAGAAGGTTGTTACAGTTTCCTTGATTGCTGAAGCAAATACCACACAATGGGTTGACTTAAAAAACTGGAATTTATTAGCTCAAAGTTTTGAAGCTAAAAGAAAGTCCAAATCAAGGTGTCATCAAGTAAAGCTTTCTTCTTGAAGTCGGGTGTTCTGGGACTGTCTTTGGTCCTTGGCTCCTCTGTCACATTTCAATACACATGGTGGCCTCTCCTGGCATCTCTGTTCTCTTCTGGGTTCTGTTGTGTTTCAACTTCCGTCTGTTCCCAGTGGCTTCTTCTCTTATCTGTTTACATTTCATTCTTCTTATAAATGATTCCATTAATATGGATTAAGATCCATCCCGATTGAGGTGGGCTGCACCTTAATTGAAGAAACCTCATAAAACGTCCTAATTTCAATGGGTTCACACCTACAGGAATGTAAATTTAAGAACATGTTTTTTTTCCAGGATGCATTGCTCTTAATGACCACATAGGTTGTTATCAGAAATGAATAGTGAAGCTTCTTCTAAAAGACCATTGCTTTAAAGCAGGGTCTCAAAAATTCCTTTGTATTATTCTAGTGTGAACTTTAAAAGTAACCCCATTAAAATCCTGAGATAGACAGGGAAATTCACTATCTAGTGATTCATTATTTCGTGTGAACCCTGCACACCCTAATGACTTGGTCAAATCAAAGCCCTAATCTTAACATAATTTAATCAAAGACATCTTGACCGGAACTAATACAATCAAAGGGTATCATGACCAGAGGAACAGACCGGTTTACAAACATAGTCAATATCTCCTTTTTGGAATTAATAAATAATATCAAGCTGCCACAATGGTGAAAAATGCATAGGAAATATATAGAAAAAAATCACATTCATAATAGCAATTAAATGTATAAGGTTTCTAGGAATAATATAGAAAGATCTACATATATGGAGAAATGCCAAGTCTGGATGTAAAGAAAAATTTTCTAAAGATATCAAGTTTGCCAAGTTAGTCCATAAATTTAATGCAGTCCCAATCAAAATCACTATAACAATTTTCTGAAATTTTATAAGCCAATCTTAAAATTCATACTAATGAGCAAAAATAAATAGCAAGGAAGATTTTCAGTCATAGTAATAAGGTCAAAGGAATTCTATTAAATGTAGGTAAACATTTTTAAGGCCTAGTAATTAAGACAGTGTGCTTTTAGTTCTGGGATAGATGAAGAGACCGATAGAATTTAATGAAGAGTCTAGGGGAGTGGATGTGGTTCAAACAGTTGAGTGCCTGTTCCACACTGGAGATCCCAGGTTCAATCCCTGGTGCTTCCTAAAAACAAAAAAAACAACTGGGCAACATGGGAATCCGAGTGGGTTCCGTATAATATTTTAGGTAATCTAAGCACCTCTTAAAATATATGTATATATATATATAAAAAATAACATTTTTGTAAGCAAATACACATATATGCATATATATTTATATATCATTTTACAAATGTTTGTATGTATTGTGAGAATTTTGATTTTTACCCATAATAAAAATAAAAAAAAAAAAAAAGAAGGGAAAAAAAAAAAAAAAAAAAAAAAACAACTTAGGGGAGCCAATGTGGTTCAGTGGTTCAGTGTTTCAGTGCCAGCTTCCTGCATATGAGTTCCTGGGTACAATCCCTGGCACCGGTACCTCCAAAAAAAAGAAGAGTCTAGGATGATGTACATGTGAAACCTAGGTACATGGTGAAGATGATGTTAGGAGCACAGGAGAAAGCATAAACTCTTCAATAAATGGCCCTGCATCATTTGATTAACTGTACCATATACCATACAGAAAATATGGATTTTACTCTTAAAAATGACAATCAAAAATTAAACTTTAAAATAACCTAGAGGAATATCTTTTTCATGCTGGTAATAGAGAAGGGTTTCAGAAACAAGACTTAAACCCATAAAATATGTGACTATATAAAAAATAATAATAGAAAAAATATGTTTATTAATAAACCATAAACAAAGATGTAGCCTGGGGGAAAATACTCATGAAGCATACATCATCAACAAGGGGATAATATCCAGAATTTATAAAGCGCCTCTAGAAATCAAAAGCAAAAGACAGGATGCTGCCACAGATATCATCCTGGGTTGCAACGCGCAGCAGCTTTGGAGCCATCAGCTAAGCCATGTGCTCCTCCAGTTGCATTCGTCTTTGTCCGCCCTGCTTCTAGCAGTGTTGGCATGTGGTAGGCACTCAAGAAATGTGTGTGGAATGAAAGATGCCTGTGACAAGCAATGTAACTTTACTCTTTCCTGACCCTTGCTCCTATGACATATCTCCTCCTGGCTGGCACTTCACCCCTTCAGAGCAGAACTTCTCTAGGGAAGCTGGAAAGGAAACATGTATGGCCAAGGACATACTGGAAGAATCAGGGCTGCACTTTGATGAGTTGAACAAACTACAGGTACTGGACCCAGAGGTTACCCAGGAGACCATAGAGCTCAAGGAAGAGTGCAAGGACTTTGTAGACAAATCAGCCAGTTTCAGAAAATAGTTTGTAGCTTAATTGAGCTTGTTGACCAACTTGCAAAAGAAGAAGAAAATGAGAAGATGAAGGCTGTCGGTGCTCGGAATTTGCTCAAATCCATAGCAAAGCAGAGAGAAGCCCAACAGCAGCAACTTCAAGCACAAATAGCAGAAAAGAAAATGCAGCTAGAAAGATATCAGGTTGAATATGAAGCTTTGTGTAAAGTAGAAGCAGAACAAAATGAACTTATTCACCAATTTATTTTTCAAAAGTAATTGAAAATTTATTTTTATAGCAGAAGGGCAAAAAAAAAACAAAAACAAAAACAAAAACAAAAAACCCATGTCTGAACCATTCCAGTGACTTGTTGACTAATGATCCAAGCGTGTGTTGTGAGGTGGTGTGTAAGGAATGCAGCATCTCTGAAGGCAGTGGTATAAATTTGGGGACACTGTTTTAAATGTCAGTGCCTATTGGTGCACAGCATTCTTAGTCTGGACTAAGCAGTCTGTAAACTTTGATCCTCTTTTTGTAAATTCACTAAGCCTTGGAAGGAAAAGCAATAAATTATTGTTTACAGAAAAAAAAAAAAAAGGCAAAAGACAATTCAATTTAAAAATGGGCAAAGAATTTGAAGGCCATTACACAGTTATGGTCATTCTTTTGTAATCAGACAAATGCAGATTTAAAAAAACAATGGTATAGCATGAGTTCATAAAAGAATAAAGGTCACATGGGATAGATATGAAGAAACACCAACTTCCATACCTGGGTAGTTGACATGTGAGTGGATTGAGCCAGGTTAGTGAGGAGTTTGGCAATAAGCAAGAGAACCAGAATAAACATGTTAACCCAATAATTCCACTCTGGAAAATTTCAGTGCAGCATTTCTAAAAGGAAACACAAACAAGAACATTAATTGCAACATTGTTTACAAAGCTAAAAATTGGGGTAAAAATCCTAAATAGGAAAATGAGTAAGTAAACTGTGGTAAAAAAAAAAAAAAAAAAAAAAAACTACAAAAACTTATAATTGACTAGCATAGTGTTATTAAAAGGAACAAATTAGAAGTGCAATATATCCACATGGATAGATCTCATTCATGAAATGTTGAACAACAAAATAAATTTATAAAATAATATATTTCATATGATATAATTTATCTAAATTTGAGAGCATGCAAATCAATAAGATGAATCCGTATAGCAACATAAACATATGGTAAATTTATAAACATATGAATGGGAATAAAATACACAAAATTCAGGATAATTGGTCTCTCCAAAATGGGACTGGGGAAAGATGTATATTAGACTTCCGTATCTGTAATGTTTTATCTTTTAATAAAAAATTTCTGAAGAAAATATGACAAATATTAAATTTCACAAAGCTTAGTGTTGGGATACCAGAACTTATTAAATTATCCTTGACACTTTTTTGGCATTTTGAAATGTTCCATAATAAAAGTAGAAAATAAATCAGATGAACTTTGAAACAAAGGTGAGGCGAGATAAAAAAGCAGCAATAAGAATATACAAGGAATTTTGAAATGCCAAGAAGTTGCAAAGTTTAAAACTAAACATTTAAACAAACAAACAAACAAAAAATTAGGAATCTTCATAGTGTTCAACTGTGACCTCTAGTTCTAATCTAAATGTCACATTTTGATTATATTCTTCTTTCCAGAACATGATCCACACTCTAGCATCATTACTGGATTCTAGACACCCCATGCATTTTTTTTTTTTTCTTTAGAAACCACCAGGAACAACCTGAGACCTCCCATGTAGGAGGTGGGAGTTCAACTGCTTGAGCCACATCTGCTCCCTGCTCGTTTATTTTTGCTCATTGTCTGCTCATAGTTTTTGCTCATTGGTTTTGCTCATTGCCTGCTCATTATTTGTTTGTTTTCCTTAGGAGACACCAGAACCGAACCCAGGACCTCCCATGTGGGAGGAGGATGCTCAACTGCTTGAGCCACATCCACTCCCCTCCATGCATTTTTTAATGAGCACAATTTTGTTTTAAAAACATCAACTGTACCATATCTCAAATGACCAGAATGTGATGATATGCCCCTTAATAGCTTACATTTAAACTTTCAAATGTAATTTAAAAAAATAATATACATCAAGTAAGTAAAGAAATTCAAGGACTATCCTTTGAAAAAACATTGACCAAGACAATTGAGGGGAAATTTTTCATTCTCTCTTTGAATGAAGATATACTAAAATTGGTTTGGTGGAAAAGCCTCACTATAAGTGATAAGAAAAATGGACTTTGGCATATTGAATTGGATGAAGAGAATGTATATTTGCGCACCTGCCATGAGCCATTTGTGTGAAACTGTTCTGTGAATGCCATTTAGGATCAGCCTTAACTCTGAAGTTTTCCAAATTAAAAACAAACAAACAAACAAATAAATAAATAAAATCCTGACGCCTTCTATTACTTAGTAGGGAAAACTTTCATTTTTGATTACCTAAGTATCTTGCATGTTTCTTAAAGTGATTGGTTACTTGGAAAGTAACCAATGGAGTGAATGAGTGAATGAGGCAAAAGACAAATTTAATAAGAAGTAAATTAAGTTCAAAGAATACAATAAGTAGCAGGAAATAGTTTGGGTTTTGTTGTTTCCAAAGATGGATTAAATTCAAGAGAAAAAGGACAGTCAATCCCAATGATGCCAAAATCAGAAAACTAACAAGACAAGAGGCATGTACCAGGTACAATTAACTTCCTGTCAGAGTTCATAGAATCCAGAGAGTGTTTAATTTCATAGCCCTTCTGAGCTCGGTACTCAAAAAAAAAAAAAAAAAAACAAAAAACAAACAAACAAACAAACAAAAAAAAACATTGAGTGAATCTCAATTCATATGCAATTAGCACCCTAAAATACAGAAACACGGGCTTATCAACTGTAACTGCTTCTTTTATTGTAAAAGACTGGATAAAATTATTAGTGACAGAAGATTTGGCTCACATCCCCAGAAAATAACTCTTTAATTTTGCAGTAAGAGTGCTGGAGTGGAGGCATGGCAATGAGAAAACCTAAAATCTGTTCTAAGTTCCCTCTTATATTTATGCTTTGTCACTTACTGTGAAATAAATATAAAACAATATAATCACTTTGTATGGTATTATGAAGCTTAGATTATAAGTGCATAGAAGGCTTTGAATAAATTCTCAATAAAAATGTAACATTAATTCATTTAGCAAACACTTTCACAGCACTTACAATGTGTCAGATTATGATGTAAATGCTTTAAAAATATTATTTCATTTAGTTCTCATTATAACCCCAATTAGGTGGGTACTGCTATCTTCAATTTAAAGAATAGGTAACTTAACTACTGTTTCTCATCTTTCAAATGGACATAACAGGATGTACTTTAAAAGTTATTTTTATAGGAATTAAAATAGATTAATTTAACATAGGAAGCCGTGAATAGTGATGGGCAAGGAAGCTATTATCATTTTTTTTTTTTTACAGAGGAATAAATATGAAAGGAAGAAAATTATGAGATGAATTTATAAGTTATTACCCCTTGATTCATGATCAGTAATTTTGATGATAGAAAACTATATGAAGCTAGAAGAAATAGAGTGATTTTAACAACGAGTAAAACAAAAATAAATCAAACAGGCAGCTGAACACCCATTTAAGTTCTCTCCTTCCTCTCCACTCTAGTTCTTTTTCTTTCAGATGATTTGAGAATCTCAGCTCAAAGATACAGAGGAAGGAAGAGAGGGGGCAGATAGATAGTAAAGTCTAAATAGCTAGTAGACTTGAAGAGTGCTGAAGTGGAATATCCAAACAACTGTCAAAAGTATAAGAAGCCCTTTTTATTAACCAGATGCTACCAGGCCTGAGCAAGCACAGAACAGTTGTACCCAGCACGAGACAAGGCTTTGCTTTGACAGCTCTGATTTATTAAACAGATGATTTGTTATTTATTGATCAGAGACTGATTCTACTCAGAGTTAAGAAGAAGCCTGATAAAAGGCAATCACGCATCTCATTTGGTTATGGGCAAAAAATACTGTCTATTGGCTTGCTGTGTCAATTGACTTTGAAGCCATGATATCCAGATGTTCAACATGTGCAAACTTCAGGAAGAAAACAAATCAAAACAAAAAAAATCTCTTTTGCCACAGAAGAGAGCAAAACATTCAAAACATGGCCAAAGGAAAAAATAATGTATCAGAAATAAACTATGTCACCTGAAATGTATTTTTAACTAGAAAGCAAGAAAGGTGCATTGAAATAATTGTTTAGTTTCTCATTCCTTCTTTTATTTATTTATTAATTCTATATAAAGAGTACTTATATAAAGAGTGCTATGTTTAAGGTATTGTGCTAAGCACTGTATTGACTTTTAAAATGTTCTTTTTGTAAATGCCACTTATTTGTAGCAGAGTTTCTAGGAAACAGCAAATTCAAATAAAGATTCATCATCATACTTAAAAGCAAGTCTGATACTTTTTCATCTTCCACAATATCAAAGCCACTATTAAAAGAATTACTTTTTTACTCTTGGTATCATAACATAGTTGCCATTTATTTTTTCTTATTCAGGAAATTCCTTCAGCTTTGTTGTTCTCCTCAATCATTCCAGCGGAAAGCTACATGTAACTGGACTTTGAGATAAGACACATAACTACTTAATCAGGGAGCATGGAAGCTTTTATATTCTAGTTTACTGTATTTTAAATATGATAAAGTTTGTACAACATCAATCATGCCACATGGTGATTTTATATTTTTCCAGGAGCTACTAATGATCAAAAGCACTAATGTCTGCTTTGTCGCTTGCGGATGTATGGATTTTTCCTCCTTGCCTAAATATGTTATAAAAACAGGAAAAAGAATTATCTAATCATCTGAAGTCTGGTGATTGTTTCTTTTCCAACAATTCTTCTGGGAATTACCTTATCCAAGATGGAGTGGTAAATATATTTGTAGGTGGTTTAGCCTCTCCTAATTCATTTGGACTTGTATTGAAGCAGTTTTTCTTTTTCTTCTTACAGTTGTCTCAGAAATAGATAACATTAGGTTATCACCCTTGGCCTTTCAGTTTCACAAAACTAGTTAAACAAACATCATATCAGAGATAAATACAGTCATTATCACTCTAAGAACACTAAGTTGTAAAGATGATAACCAGAATTTTATGCAGTTGCAATGAGCTGGCATATTTGCAATACTGTCACAATGGGGGTTGTCATCAAAAGCAAAAAATCCTGGAAACCAGAAATTCACTGGCTTGTTTGTTTTGGTTATAAAATACAACGTGTCTTTGAGTGTGTATGTGTGTGTGTGTGTGTGTGTGTGTTTGAAGTGCATGGGCTATGAAATTAGACAGACTTTCATTTGATTCTCAATTTTGCCCCTTTAATATAATATAGATGTTCTTTCTGAATCTTTTCCCTCCATCTGTCAATTTGGGATTTTGATTCCTATCTGTAATATTTGTTGAATTGTTTTTGGGTTTAGATCAGGTAATCTAATAAGATAATCTTATACTATGACTAGTACCATGTTGGCCCCTAGTACATATATAGAAAAAAAATTTTAATTTCTTTTTCTTTAGTGGCTTTTATAAGGTTGTCAAGATTAAGCAGATAACTCAGTGCTTCAAGGAAAAGTCAAAGCCATGAGATTTTTGAGTGCTATATTAAACAGCACCAGCTTTTTGGAGGCTAATACTTTCCTTTACTAATTTACAAATTGATTGGATACAACATGATCCACATTTTAAAATTTGGTCTTTGCAACGTTGGAGAGTAAGATAACACATAAACCTTTATGTTCTATGAGAAATTATTTACTTTTATAGTTTGAAATTAATTTGCTGTTAATTATATAATTCAAAGGGTCACACTGTTGAAGATTTTTTCTTTCATCATTCCCACCCACTTATACATTCTTTTATTTTAAAAACTTGAGTAACTATTTTGGGTGAAAAAAATTGCACCATTTTTGGAACACCATGAAATATTGTTTAAATTGGATGACAAACCCCAACCTCTTAATTCATGTTTTTAAAGATTTATTTATTTATTCTTTCCCCTCCTCATTGTTTTGCTCTCACTGTCTGCTATCTGTGTCCATTCGCTGTGTGTTCTTCTGTGTCTGCTTGTCTTCTATTTTAGGTGGCACTGGAAACCGATCCTGGGACCTTCCTGAGTAGGAGAGAGGTGCTCTGTCTCTTGTATCACCTTGGTTCCCTGGCCTGTGGTGTCTCTTATTATCTCTCCTCTGTGTCTCTTTTTGTTGTGCCATCTTGCCGTACCAGCACTATGCTCAGGTCAGCTCACCTTGTGAGCCAGCTTGCCTTCATCAGGAGGCCCCAGGAATCGAACCCTGGACCTCCTATATGGTAGATGAGAGCACAATTGTTTGAGCCACATCAGCTTCCCTTTTAACTCATTTTAATATCATTATAACCTGAGCCCCGAAGGAAATTTACACTCATTATGGGAAGGCATTCTGTTTGCTTTTCATATGTTATCTCACCTAACCTTCACAACCCTATAAGGTCAGTGTTACTGCTCACATTTTACAGATAAAGATGTTAAAGCTCAGTGAGTTGAGTTGTACATGACCAAGATCATAAAATTAATAAATGGCAAAGCTGGGTTTGAACTCAAGTTAAAGAATTAAATTTGGATCTTTTTTTACCAGGCCAAGAACAGCAGTGCCTCTGCTACTGTGAGAGGCAAGAGCAGGAAGCATTGCTAATTTTTTTAGGCAATAAGTGCCTGCAATTTCAGGGAATATAAAGGTAAAATAAATTAGAAAATTATAAAATGTTTTAAACTAGTTTGAAATGTTAATTCAGTGAAATATATCAGTCTGTGCTTTAAACTCATGATTTTGCTTCTCTCATAATTCACTACAGAAGTGATCTTTGAAAATATGACCTTTAGGAGAGTATATCAGTTTAATTATCAAATCTCCACTGGCCATCTATTATCTAGGAATTCAATAAAATAACCTTCAAAGTTTTACTAGTTGTAAACGAACAAAAAAGAACATTGGTGAAAATAAAAACTGTAATTTTTCAGTGTCGTGGATTTGAATTTTTTAAATTTTATTTGGGGGCCAGTATATGGGAGTGAGAATGCTTGCAATTGTTGTTACTCACTCCCAGTGACAAGTGTATTTTATGGAGGATTTTTCCAAATTTGGAATTGTTAAGGTTATCTGGAGTCATCCATTATAGATGTCAAGGATGGCTGTATATAGTAAAACACTGATACAGGCCTAATGGAGGATTCAAAAATAGGATGGAGTGAAGGCTGCATGCTAAATTTACCATATAAATGAACATTTATACATAATGTGGATAAATGTTATTTGTACAGATATATCTTTCACTTTTCTACTTAATTTTTGGTATGGTCCCTTCTTTCTCATGTCAGTCATCTTTTTCCTCTAATGCAATTATATGTTACATGGTTATTTATCTCTTTGATTAGACTTATATCACTTTGAGAACAGAAGTCTTATACTACCCTACCTCACCCTTCCTTATATCCTTAATTCTCAGCGTAGTGTCTAGCAATCCTGTGAACCTTTATTTTGCTTCTTACCTGGAGTAACATCTGTGTGTATCTTCCTTTACCCATTGCCTTATGATTTTATTGAAAATAGAGACCACCTAAATTCCATTGTATTTCATTCTAAATTCAAGTTTTGGAATAATTTACTATAAATACAGAGTGGTTAATAAATGTAATCTATTAATCGCAGTTATTGAGATTATTAACTACTAAGAACATGCGATTGCCATTCTTGCTTCCTTGTATGACCTTGAATTAATCATCTGATACCAATATATACACTCTAGTCTACTTTCTCCTGAAGGATTAAGGAGTACAAAGCTGATGGTTGTTTAAATTATTAATAATTTTTAAACTTTTAAAAGTGAAATGATGCCTTTGACTCACCTGGGCATTATTTTTGTGTTCCTGGCATCTAAGAGGCACAAAATCTGTGCCTGGGGGAAAAAAGTACCAGGAAAGATAAGTTTAGTTTTAACTCAATCTTGGATAATAGAAAGCAAATGAGAATAAAAGAGTCAAAAAGCCCAGAAATTTCCATTTTCCATGCCATAATGTTCTACTCCCAGATAAAATGTCACAAAATGAAGCATCACATTTATATTCCTGAAAATATTACCATACAAAAAGTGATCTATTTTTAAAGTATTTGTGCATTTAATCAAAGGCAAAATTTGAAAATATCTTTTCACTAGGGAAAAGGACAGAGACTGCCTCCAGTCAAAATATATCATTTTTTAAAGAACAAATTAGCAAATACTGAAGGAGTAAATAATATTTTTTGTGGCATAAATTGGCATCTCTAGCAATTATTCTACATATGACTGGTGGAAAAACTTTCAAATTCTCAGGCTATTATTAAATATTACCTTAAGTGAGAATCAAGCTAATCTAAAACATACAGTAGATGTCAGATTAAATAAAAACAATGTCATCACAAATTCAAAACATGGCCAGAAAAGCTTATGGATTCGAAAGCACAATAAACCTTCATGGGGAAAAGTTTATCCATAAAGCAGATCATCAAATCTAAGGGAATAATACAAAGCACAGAGGCAGCCCTCTGACAGGTTTCTCCTATTTTAATGAAACAAGTTTCAGTGGAAAACTTAAAAGATTAAAAACTCACAACAAAATAACTCCCATACATTTTTCCTAAGGCTGTCTCTACAGCCCAAAATGAAGTAGGGATTTGGCAGTCCTCCCATAATAGGATCAGTGGAGACACTTGAGCTCAAGGGACACAATAGAACCTGAATTTTCTAGATCAATTTGTCCAACTTAATCAAATAAACCATATATTGGATAAGCTTCTAGTTCATGTTATACGGGGTATATCCCAGTATAATAGTTGGTATAGCCCAGTTCTATTTAAGTCCAGAGTAATAATCAATTCCCAGAAACAACACAGCATCAACAACTCTAGCAACAAATTCCATCTTATTATATTGGAGTTATGCTATTATTCATGGATTAAGAAAATCTATGAAGATTATTAAAACAGTTCTTTTATGTTGAAAATTATTCTCTTTATTGTACCCAATTCTTTGATTACTTCATTATGGAAAAGTTACAGTAAAAGAGCTCTAGGATATAAATATAGAGAGATGTTTTGCTGTGTGAAATTGTCAATGGTTAAAAAAATAAGACAATGATATCTTCATCACTTACTTTTTCAGATGAGTAAAAGGGAGCTTTACAAATTTGAGAATTTTAAATACAAAATTTCATAATTTTCATTTAATACAAGTTAATTTTTGTTTAAAAAGCTAATTAATTTTGCTGTTAAAAAATTTAATATTCCTAAGAACTTCACTTTTAAAAATGCAAATGACTCTAAAGTATTGCCCTTTTTTCTCCATTTTATTTATAGAGAAGCTTTAGATTGCATAGAAGTTACACAGAAAGTATAGGGAATTCCCATATACCCCTTTCCCACATTTTTCCCTATTAATAGCATCTTACATCATTGTGGTACATTTGTTACACTTAATGAACACATATTGAAGCATTGCTACTAACAAATATGTATAGTTTACATTATGATTTACACTTTTCACTATACAGTTTTACAGAATTTGACAAAATGTATAATGGCCTGTATCCATCATTGCAATATCATGCAGAATATTTCCAATGCCCTAAAAATGCCCTGTGTTCTACCTATTCTTTCCTCCCTCTCCCACAGAACTTCTGTTAGCCCCTATCTTTATATCAAGTTACAAGTTCTTCCATTACAACAACAATAATGTCTGTTTCAGTCCATGATTGTATTCCCCTCTTATGTTTGTTCATTCCTCAATCTTGATGATTTTGGGATTGTGATATCAACTCTACTTCAGACTGAGAGGGGCTTAGATCTTATGGGGCAGATGGAAGGAACTGTTTTGCTTGCAAACTCTTTTTGGGGCAGGATGGAGTCTGTCCATCATCATCTTTTTGTTAGTTGTCTTGGCTGAGTCCAATGAACTGGAGAGTAGGTGTTGGTCACAACTATGCTGAGATTCAGGGCTCAACTGGCATATGAACAGACCATAGATTTAAGACTATGGGATATATATTTTGTGGCTATAGTGCTAGTCATAGGTTCAAATAAAAGGCATAGAAGAATCCTGTATAGGGAAATTATAAATGAGTCTAACTCTGTTACATTGGGGAGATAGATTATCATAAATTCCAAGGTAAAGCCCACTGACGGGGTGCTGATTTCATGGGGTTGTGTACCTTTCTATAATGTCTGGATGTCTCTAGAGCCCTCACAAGCACTCCTGATTTGGTTTTGTTTGCTGTGGCTGTTAGCAAGATCTGCTGGAGATGTGCATAAGCCATAACCTCTGAAATGCCTTCCTCACTCACTTTGAAATCTCTTAGCCATAAAAACTCTTTTGTATTTAATGTTTCCCCCTTTTGTCAAGGTCTTTTTTCTAAATATTTTGTTTGGTGGTGTTTGGTATTATCCATCGGTGCCAGGAAGGCTCAGCCCTGGGCAACATGTCCCATGTCGGGGGATGATGAAGGGGAAGGTAGTTAATTTGTTGAGTTTGGCTTAGAGAGACACCACATTTGAGATACAAGGAGGTTTTCAGGGGGTAACTCTTGGGCAATAGTTATTTAGTTATTATTGTGCTAAGTTTCAATTTTACAAGATTAAGGTTCATAAATACAAGTGTTAATATTGTAGGTTTGGCATATTGGCCTGTTTTCCTATTATTTAGCACTGCCTATGTACTGTAAAGTTTCTTGCAACTCCATTTGAGAATGCAACAGGGCACCCCAGGATGGGAGTTTAATATTTTGTTATTTATCATGTGGGTTTCCACCCACTGATATAACACCCTATGACAATATAAACACATCCATATTCCATAGAGGCATTGCCCCACATGTACCCTTCCCCATACATCCTCTCATCACTGACACCCTGCACTAGTGACCCTCCCCTGCCATAGATACCAAAAGAACATTTCCACAATTGTATTCTCTACCACAGTCCATCCCTCCTCAGAGTTCACCTATTCCTTCTTCCAACCTTACCCCACAGCTCCATGGATGGCCCAACCCACCATCCACACTGACACTCACATTCCATCATCATTAACCCCACTTATACCATTGTACCTCCATCATCCCTTCTCACTGCCCAAACACCACCATCCACCTTATCATAGATTCTACCCTGATTGAGCATCAGCTCAGCACTCTACTCCTAATCTCCTGGTAACCTATCTTCCAGACTACCTTTGTGATTCTTCTCAGTATCCTTAGTTCCTATCAGTGAGATAATGCAGTATTTTTTCTTTAATGACTGGCTTACTTCACTCAATGTAAGGTCTTTAAGGTTCATCTATATTGTCACATATGTCAGTATTTCATTCCTTCTTACAGCTCCATCATATGTATATAAAACATTTTGTTTATCCATTCCTCTGTTGATGGATATTTGGGGTGCTTCCAACTTTTGCCCATTGTGAATAATGCCACAATGAAAACTGGCATTTTTTTGGGTTCCTGCTTTCAATTCTCCTGGGTATATTCTTAGGACTGGGATTGCCAGATCATACAACAATTCTATACTTAGCTTCCTGAGGAACCACAAAACTGTCCTCCACAAAGGCTGCACCATTCTGTATTCCCACCAGCAGTGGATGAGTGCTCCTATTCCTCCACATCCTCTCCAACACTTGTAGTTTTCCTTTTTTTAAATAGCCACCAATCTAATAAGTATAAGATGGTATCTCATTGTAGTTATGATTTGAATTTCCCTAATAGCTAGTGATATTGAGCATCTTTTCATATGCTTTTTAGCCTTTTGTATTTCCTCTTTGGAAAAGTGTTTATTCATCTCCCTTGCTCATCTTTTAAATGGGTTGCTTGTCTTTTTATTATTGGAATGTAATATTTCTTTATATATGCTGGATATTAGACCCTTATCAGATAAGTGGTTCCCAAATATTTTCTCCCATTGCGTAGGTTGCCTTCTCACTTTCATGAAAAAGCCTTTTAAAAACATTCTGAGGATCACTTATAATTTATATTTTTATTAGTAAATATTAAATTATACAAAATCAAAGGAGTCAATTATGCCTATAAAGCAAAGGAAAGATACAGTAAAAAAAACAGAAAAATCATTTTTACAGAAGTTATTTCTATAAAATTTATCAAACTGGTCTTGTTAGATAGAATCACATGCATCCAACTGATCATGGACAGTGACAAGCATTTTAATGGCTTCCTAGAAATGAAATGAATCCCGCTTTGTTAGCTCTCTGCTTGAACAATATATTTTCAAAACCATTTCTGTTCATTTGTCATGTGATTTCTTACCTGAAAGTGTCCATTTAGACCTATCTGTGTTGATCAGTTGTGTATATGTGAACCCTATTAATGAGCAAAATACCCCACATAGACTGTTTGTGACTTTTTCACTCAGGCTGACAAATTGAGTGGCAGATAACTCATTTCATTGAATTAGAAAAGACTAGGAAATGTATTTAGTAACATGGAATGCCAGAAAGAAGAGATGGTTAAATGTAAACTATGGGCTTAGGCTGTGTCAGAGTCTCATCTGCTCCACAAAATAAAATTAATCTAGTCTTAAATCATTTATATCATCCTCATCATATATGATTGAATAAGTCTGTTAGGAGAAAGCCCTGAAAAACATTGGAGGCTCCAAGAGATACCCATTTTGAGAGGATGGTAAATATTGATGCTACCACTCTGTTTACACATAAAAATGCCAAATACATGTGTACAACATCCCCAAGGACATTGTTGAATCTTTCCCCAATTGATCAGGAAAATAAAGCAAACTGTGTAGAAGATGAGACAGAGTGGTTTATGTAATCCCTGAAACTGTCAGCCTACTTTTCCCCCTCCCGTTCTTTAAGGTATGTGAGAGTAAACGTGAGTAAGACCCGTGTAGGGATAAACCCATGCTTCCTACTGTTTGTTCAAAAGAGAGCAGTTTGTTTAGTAACAAATTATTTTTAGTACTTATTCTAATTGATATCATCTGATTTGTACGAAGCAATGTCTTGGCTGACAACTCAGAAAAAGAAATGGGTTCTAGAAAGATGCTATTGATACTGCTGAAATACAGTAGACTGTGAAGGAGCTGTGACCAGTCATTGAGATCCCTTAGGGAATCCTCTGCCCAAGTGATTCAAGGAACTGGGAATCACTTCAATTTTGAAAGAGAGAAGGAGGATTAGAAGTGACATAGGGGTCAAAGTGGAAGAAATATTTTAAGAGAAGGAAGAAAGGGAAATCCAACATGTCAAATCATGCAAGAAATTTCAGCAGGATTAGAATCAAAAGTAATTCTTTGGATTTATTATCTGGACAGTTAAAAAATATCTCTTTTAATTAATGCCACTATTCTCTTGATAGTCACACTTTATTCTGACACCCTGCAATGCATAAACTTCTTTCTTCTGCCACTTTCCAATAAGAATTAAGCAGAGGTCTTCTCTGCACTCATTTATATATTCTGCAATGTCTCTCAAAGTCTGACTAGATATAAGTTGTATTTTTTACATGTCTATCTCCTCCATTAAACAGAAACTCAGAGCAAAAACAATGGCTTTATGCAAAAACAATGACTTTGCCTATCTATTATGCCTATATCTGACATGTAGTAGAATTATTTTCTTCTCATTCTTCTTCAAATTCACATGCATTTTTTCCAACTGGACAGTAGTGGCAATGAATGGAAAGGTAGAGAAAGCACGTTGGATATGCAGTGCTGGCCACGGGGTAGTGCAGAAAGCATGCCTCACCTTAAGTATGTAAGTAGTTCATTTCACCTATATTGTGGTTGCTGAAAGGCAATGGAGACAGATCAGAAATAACCAGGCAGCAATTTTTTGGGGGGTAGCAAAAAACCCAGGACCTTGTATGTGGGAAGCCAGAGCTCAACAGCTGAACCACATCAGCTCCCCTGAGTTGGTTTCTTAATTTGTTTGTTTGTTGTTGTTTATTTTTGTTTTTAGGAGGCAACAGGGACTGAACCTGGGACCACCCATGTAGGAACCAGGCGCTCAACCATCCGCTCCCAGCAATTTTTTTTTTTCCCCAGCAATTATTTTTATGGATTCAGGGTTGTCTATTTGTGCCCCAAGGTTATGCTTATAATGGGTCTGTCCCCTCAAGAACTTCAGAGAACTGGAGGGATTTAAAATGTAGACATTAAAAACAGATGGGAGCAAAGTTTTCTTCAGCAAAAGAGAGAGCTTTTTACCAAGCAGAAGGAGCTGCTTTATGAGGAGTGAATTTCCCATTATTGAGGTTTGTTATTGTTGTTGTTGTTAGAGAAGTTGTGAGCATATATAAAATACAGGATTCCCTTACACCACCCCACCACCAATATATTGCACTGGTGTGAAACATTTGTTACAATTGATGATGACAATTTTTAAAATAAATTTACCCTTTTTAAAAGAGTTGCTACTTTTGTTACAATTGATCAAAGATTATTAAAATAGTTCTATCATTAGGTGCATATTTTCCATATTATTACTACCTTGTATTAGTGTCATATATCTGTTATAATTCATGAAAGAACCTCCTTTTACTTGTACTATTAACTAACATCCATCATCTAAAATAGGGTTCACTGTGTTGTAGCTAAGTTTCCCCTTTTAAACACATTCACCTATATAGTTCAGTGCTGTTGATAACATAATGTGCAACCATTACCACCATCCATTTCTAACTTTTACCATCAGCCTAAATAGAAATCCTGTACAAGTTAAGCATCAATTCCCCATTTGTTAACCCCAACCTATCTCCTGGAAAACTATATTCTAGATTGTAACTCTATGAGTTTGTTTATTAATTAGCTAGATCATGCAATATTTGTCCTTTTGTACATGGCTTATTTCACTAACTACAGTGCCCTCAAGGTTCATGCTGTTGCATGCATCACTATTTCCTTTCTTTTAGAGCTGAATACTATTCTATTGTATGTACATACCACATTTTGTTTATCCATTCATTAGTTGATGGACACATATGTTGCATCCATCTTTTGGCAATTGTGAAAAATGCCACTAAGAACATCTGTGTGCAAATATCTGTTCGAATCCTTGCTTTTACTTCTTCTGGGTATAAGCTTAGTAGCAGGATTGCTGGATCATATAACAATTTTATTTTTAAATTCCCGAGGGACTGCCAAACTGTCCTCCACAGTGGCTGCACCATTTTCCTTCCCACCAGTAATGAATGAGTGCTTCTATTTCTCCACATCCTCTCCAACACTTGTAGTTTTCTGTTTTTTGTTGTTGTTGTTGTTGTTGTTGATAGTGGCCATTCCAGTAGGTGTAAAATGATATCTCAGTGTAGTTTTGTATTTCCCTACTAGCTAGTGATGTTAAGAATCTTTGCATGTGTTTTTTAGCCTTTTGTATTTCCTCTTTGGAGAAATGTCTATTCAAGCCTTTTGATTATTTTTAAATTATGTTGTTTGCCTTTTTATTGTTGAGTTGTAGGAATTCTTTATATATCCTGGACATTAAACCCTTATTGGATATGTAGTTTCCAAATATTTTCTCCTATTGAGTAAGTTACCTTTTAACTTTCTTGACAAAGTCCTTTGAAAAACAAAAGTTTTTAATTTTGAGGAGTCCTATTTTTTTTTTCTTTTGTTGCTTGTGGTTTGTTGTAAATTCTAAGAAACCATTGCCTAGCACAATATCTTAAAGGTGCTTCCCTACATTTTTTTCTAGGAGTTTTATGGTCCTGGTTCTTATTTAACATTTTGGGTTAATTTTTGTATGAGATGTTAGATAGGGGTCCTCTTTCATTCCTTCATACAGATAACCAGTTCTCCCAACCCAGTTTAATGTACTTGGTAGCCTTATCAGATATCCATTGGCCATAGATGTGAAGATCTATTTCTGAATTCTCAATTTGATTCCATTGTTCAATATATTTATCTTTATGCCAGTACCATGCTGTTTTCACCACTGCAGCTATGCTTTAAAATAAGAAAATGTGAGTCCCCCAACTTTCTTTTTCAAGATGTTTTGGCTATTCAGGGCCCCTTAGCCTTTCAAATAAATTTGGTCATTGGCTTTTCATGTCTCCAAAGTAGGCAGTTGGACTTTTGATTGGAATCATGTTGAATCTGTAAATCATTTTGGGTAGAATTGACATCTTAATGACATTTAGTTTTCCAATCCATGAACACAGAATGCCCTTCCATTTATTTAGGTCTTCTTTGATTTCTTTTAGCAAAGTTTGTAGTTTTTCAAATAGAAATCCTTTACATCCTTGGTTGAATTTATTCCTAGATATTTGATTCTTTCGTTGCTATTCTAAATGGAATTTTTTTCTTGATTTCCTCCTCAATTTGCCCATTGCTAGTGTATAGAAACACTACTGACTGTTGCATGTGGATCCTGCTACCCACCCCTTTATTGCAAACATTTATTGACTCTCGTAATTTTGTTGTAGATTTTTTATGACTTTCTATATAGAAAGTAGTGAAAGGTTTATTTCTTCCTTTCCAGTTTTGATGCCTTTTATTTCTTTTTTCTTGTCTATTGGTCTGGCTAGAACTTCTAACACAATGTTGAATAACAGTGGTGACAGTGAACATCCCTGTCTTGTTCCAGATCTCAGAGGGAAAGTTTTCAGTCTTTCACCATTAAGTACCATATTAACTGTGGATTTTTCATATATACCCTTTATCATGTTGAGTATTTTCACTTGTGTTCCTATTTTTTGAAGTGTTTTTTAAATCAATAAATGATGCTGAATTTTGTCAAATGCCTTTTCTGCATCAATCAAGATGATCATGTGGTTCTTCTCCTGCATTTGTTAATGTGTTGTATTACATTAATTTATTTTCTTGTGTTGAACTACTCTTGCATACCTGGAATAAAACCCAGTTGATCATGGTGTTTTTTTCTTTAATGTGCTGTTGGATTCAATTTGCAAGTATTTTTTTGAGGATTTTTACATCTATACTCATAAGAGAAATTGGTCTGTTAATATCTTTTCATGTAGTGTCTTTATCAGGCTTTAGTACTAGAGTGATGTTGGCCCCAGAAAATGAGTTAGGTATTATTCCTTTCTCTTCATTTTTTTAGAAGAGTTTGGGCAGGATTGGTATTAATTCTTCTTTGAAAGATTGGTAGAATTCAACTGAATTCATGTGGTCCTGGGATTTTCTTTGTTGGAAGGTTTTTGATGACTGATTCTACCTCTTCACTTATAATTGTTTAATTGAGGTCTTTTATTTCTTCTAGAGTCAACATAGTTTGTTCATGTGTTTCTAGAAACTTGGCCATTTCTTTTAAGTTGTCTAATTTGCTGCCATACAGTTTGTTCATAGTATCCTCTTATGATTCTTTTATTTCACTGGGGTCATTGGGAATGTTCTCCCTCTCATTGCTGATTTTATTTATTTGCATCTTTTCTCTTTTCTTCTTTGTCAGTCAACTAAGTGCTTGTCACTTTTATTGGTCTTCTCAAAGAACTAATTTTTGGTTTTGTTAATTGTCTCTATTGTTTTTCTATTCTCAATTTCATTTACACCTCTTTGAATCTATTGTATCTTTTCTTCTGCTTGCTTTGAGATTAGTTTGTTGTTCTTTTCCTAGCTCTCCAGATGTGTAGTTAGGTCTTTGACCTTGTTTTATTTTATTTTTTTAATGTGAGGGTTTAGTGCTATAAATTTCCCTCACACTACTGCCTTTGCTGCATCACATATGTTTTGATATAATGTGTTCTATTTTCATTTGTCTCAAGATATTTACTAATTTCCATTTCAATTTCTTCTTTAATCCATTAATTGTTTAAGAGTGTGTTAATTTCCATATATTTGTGAATTTTCCTGTTCCCACCTGTTATTGATTTCCAGCTTCATCCCTTTGTTCAGAAACAGATAAATCTTTTTAAATTTATTGAGACATGTGTTGCTACTCAATATGTAGACTATACTGGAGAATGGTCCATGTGCATTTGAGAAGAATGTATAGTCTGCTTTTTTGTGGTGCGTTACTTTGTATACATCTGTTAGGTCGAGTTCATTTTATCATATTATTCAAGTTCTCTGTTTCCTTATTGATCCTCTGACTAGATGTTGTATCTATTGGTGAGAGTGGTTTATTGAAGTCTCCAACTATTATTATAAAAGTGTCTATTTCTCCCCTCATTTTTACCAGTGTGTGCCTGATGTACTTTGGGTCACGCTGTTTAGATATTTATGATTGCTATTTCTTCTTTGTGGATTACCCCTTTTATTTACATATGGTATCCTCTTTTGTCTCTTATAATAGTTTTGCATTTAAATTCTATTTTGTCCAATATGAGGATAGCTACTCTGGCTCTTCTTTGGTTACTACTTGCATGTAATATTTTTTTCTGACTTTTCACTTTCAACCTATTTGAGTCTAAGGTAGGTCTTTTATTAATAGCATATAGTTAGATCATGCTTTTTTATCCTTTCTGCCAATCTATATTTTCCAAAAGCTTTCCCAGCAAATGCAGCCCTTCAGCTAACTGATTTCCACAGTGTGAGGAAACCACTGTGTTTTTATATCTCTGTTGCCTCTGTCCCTGTCTGGGATGTGGTGAAATAATGGCTGCCACTGCCTTTGTCCAGCACATTGAGACAATAGCTTAGAGCCAGGTCCTAATGATCCTAATTCACTAATCAAAAGCCATGATAAATGATTGGCTGTGCCTACCCTTGTTCTGGGGGAAAATAATTTCTATGCCTTTTTCTTTCTCCAGCAAGCTAACCAGTTTTGGGACCCCAAGATGATCCACCACCAGATTGGGGGGTGGGTGCCCGTAGCTGCCACACAGAGAGAGCGACTCACTGTTCTCTACCACAGTTTATTCAGTCTCTTCCTCCCATTCTTTCCTGGTTGCTGTACAGTGTTCTTCTGGCTTCCAGAGTCCCAAAACAGTTGTCTCATTCAGTTTCTGACTCTTCAACAGCTGTTTTGGTGGAAGGACTGAGTCCCAGTGCTCCCAACTCCACCATCTTCCTTGAAAGTCTATCCTTATTACTGAATTTTAAATAAGAAAATGAACAAGCATTTGTCAGGGGTATTGTAGAGAGGATTTTTGTATTGAGGAAATATGTATCCTTCAAATCCCTTTCTTACTCTAGGATACTATAAGAATTTACTGTATTGAAATTCACCATGTATTTATTTTTAGGAAACTCTAGGGACAATTTTGAGAAATTATAAGTTATAGTGATTTGAGACATGAATGTTTTGACTAATTTACCATTTATTAATTAATTTATTCAACAATTATATAGTTAGCACCTACTATAAACAAAGCCTTGTTTTATTACCTGGAAATACAACAATATACAAAATAGAGAAAGTTCCTGTCCTCAAGGAGTTCACAGTTAAGAAGAAAAAAAAAATGTCCTTTGCATTTTATTGATAGTCCTTATTTATTTATTTATAGGAAATAAAGCTTTGGAAGTATATAAGTTATGTCCTGTGCCAGATACATAAAGCCTATGTCACTGTCTCCCTAACTATTTACTGACCAGGTGGAAAACCCTACGTGTATCAAAACATGAGGATGCAAAAAGTAAGACTAGAAATTGCAAAATGATTATTGCCTTTTTGAAGAGACACACAGAAATGATGTGAGTCAATGATAGTGCCCTTCATTGTTCTGGATAAAAACAACAATTATATTATGTTACATTCCTCTATTTTTTTAATCGTACAAACAACTATGTGAAGTGTGCAGTGACATTAAGTGACTTGTCTAAAGTCCTATCCCTAACAAATTTTGGAGTCAGAAATATAACTCAGATTTATTTTCTTTCAGACACAATACACTCTACCAACTTTTATTTGTGTTTATACACTTTTTTTTTTTTTTGCTGTTAAATCCACAGATTATAAAAACCAACAGGGTAATATGCAACCAAAGCTACTCTTCCTTCTTTTTAGTTCTTAAGTTTAAAATAATAGGATAATCATATATTGAGAACTAAAAGTAAATCAGATGCCTGGAAGGACCTTTGAGATCGTCAAGTATAATGGTTCTTAGAATGTGTAATGGGATACTTGGGGATATGATTGACTGTTTCAGAGCATTGGCAAACTATTTTTATAATAATGCCAAATTGTTATTTTCACTCTCATTCCCTTACATGTGTGCAGTCAGTTTTCCAGAGGCTACATATGTGTGATAGCACAACAGATTGAATGCAAAATGCTATGAGAACCCAGCTGTCTTCTATTAAGCCAGATATTCAAAAGATTTGTAAAAATATGAAACAATGTCATTCTCACTGTTTAAAAATTATATATATATATATTTTAAAGTTTCATTGATTATTTTTATGTTTAAATGAGTTATAAGTAAAATATTAAAAATTTTCCATTTTATTTTGCATTATGATGAATATCAATAGATATAGCCCACATAAACAAAAGTTCTTTGGGATCTTCAATAATATTTGATACCAACCTGAAAAAGTTTGAGAACTCTTGTCCTAGTGAAATACCTTGCTTTATCTGATGAACTCTGAGTAGCATACCTTAAGCTGTTCTCTCCTCCATGTTGGAATGCCATCTTTTCCCAAAGCAGGACTATACTATTTTCAGGGACAGTAATTAATATTTTCTTATTTTGAATAAAATTCTGTTCCACATAGTTTCAACAAATAATTCATGCCTTATCAGGTTGGGGAACAAAATGGGTTAGTTTACTTACTTACTTAACAAGAATTAATTGAATGAACAGTTTTTTTGGTACTGGTATATCACATTGTTAGTTACTATTAAGCCATTTGGTCACTTTCCTCCACTTCATTCATCCATTTATGCAATTAGATTTTTGAAATCACAAGTAGGATTCTATAAATGATATAACCAATATCATTTCATTGGGTAAACGCCTTCATTCTAGCATGAAGCCACTATATCTAAATGTGCAGTAACCATGATTTGAACTTGTCTTGTATTTTCTCTCAACATCATTAAAAAAATTCAAATAATTTTTACCGAGAAATAAATTTAAAGTAGTTTGACAATCTCGATGGGTAGTTTGATAGTAACTGGCCAAAGGCCAAGTAGTTGTCAAATGGATATTGGTGCTAGATAAAACTTTAAATCTCTTGCTATTTCTGTTCTTGTCTCTACATAAATATTATACTTCTTTTCTCAGTTAAATGCAAAGATTTTAAGAACAAAGCACTATTTGTAGGTTGGAAATAATGGGTCATCTAAACTAAAACAATTCTTTATGATCAAACACAACTATTTTCCAATTTAAATTTCAGTCTTATTATTAATTTTTAATGGTTAAATAGCTAAATTTTTCTCTACTGACTAAAACAATATTTTCAAAAAGAGCAAGGGTTTTCTTACTCTCTATTGTTTTCATTTATTTTTCTGACATTGGATGTCTGAAGATGTTATGGTGAGCTTAAGAAATAGATGGCTTTCAGGGCTAAGAATTAGAAAAAGAACATATAACATGACATTACTTCTCTTACAGTGACTTCTCTGTAAATTCAAAGTGGAAGCCCACAGGGCAACCACAGGAGAGAACACCTTCTTAGATCAATATTTGTGCATCAGATGTTATAAAGAATATTTTGTAAGGTTCATAAATAAAGAGCTTTCTTTTTATCCCTCAGACTCAGAAAATGAAATTAAAAGGAATTTGGCTGTCAAGGGACTTGCCTTTTCTAGAGCAAATAACCAACCAAAGGAAAGCTTTAAATTAGTCAATTAAAGGCAAATGTACAATGGAAAAGAGTATCAGAAATATTCCTTATTTTTCCCAGTCAATTGGTCATTTCATAAAAGATGTGTCAGATCAAATAAAATCAAATCCACAGACATTTATTGAATATCAAGTTCAATTCCATTCCATTTAACAACATTTATTAAACACGTTCTATTTATTACCACGATTGTACAAGGACTTGGATTTAAATCCATAAATCAAACATATGCCTATCCCTCTAGGAGCTTACAGTCTTGTGAGCAAAAAAATTTTAACAGCAAAAAAATGTCATCATAATTTGACAATTTGTAGGCCTACTAGAGGCAACAATACCTGGACTGAGTGTTGCAGAATGAGCAAGGGTCAAGGGGACTGAAGCATGGAGGGAGCAGCACTTTAGAGACAGGAAATAACCTAAAAATACAATGTCGTTGACCAGCGTGATGCTCTCAGAGGGCTATAAGAAGCTAAAGCTGGTAATGCTGGGAAGGCGGACTGAGGAGTTAGTAAAGGGCCAATTACAGATAGCCAAATTCAGTAAGGATTGTGAGCTACAGCAGGGTTTTGAGCAGGTAGTCATACTATCAGGTTAACCATCACTAATATTTAAAGTGAAGATTGCCTCTAACCCACTCACCTGGTCTCTAGATCAGCTGTCAGCCCTGCTATATCAGGCAACCTAAGGGAAGAGTGAGGGTTCCATAATGAAGGGGGCTTGACAATTGGACTAGGCCTCATTTATTTGCTTTTAGTATATTCTAAAGTACTGCTTTGTTAAGGGTTTTTTCAGATTATATCATGTTAAATAATAGAATTATAATACTTTATAATGAGATGGGGAGTGACCTTGAAAATCTATTGAATTAAAAAAAAAAGTTTTCTTGTTACCTCATGGCAAAGTACTTCAAAGGACCTGTTGAATCACGGCCAAGTGAGGTTTATCCCAGGAAAAAGGCAAAATATTACCATCACCAAAGATGCCAATAATGCATTTGACAAACTTCAACACCAATTCATTTAAACACTCAATAAAATCAGAACAAGGGAAACGGATGTGGCTTAAGAGGGTCAGCGTCCGTCTACCATATGGAGAGACCGGGATTCGATCCCTGGCACCTCCCGGTAAAAAAAAAAAAAAAAATTATAATAATAATTAAAAAATCAAAACTGAAGGATTCACGTACATCTCAGCTACAAAGCCAAAATCTTACTTAGTGAGCAAACACTAGAGGCTTTTTCACTAAAATAAAAATAAGTGACCTGGATGCCAACTCTTTCCCATTAACATTGGAACTTTGTATTGCTATTAACATTGTATTGGGGTTACTAACCAATGACAGTTGACAAGATAAAACAATTAGAATCATAAGAGTTGGAAGAGAAAATTTAACTTTATTTTCTGAAAATAAATAAAAAATATATATATATTCATATTTATTTTCAGAAAAGTCAAAGAATCAATGGAAAAACTCTTAAAAACAATGAAGTAATTTAGTAAAGTGGCATGATACTTCTCTGCACAGAACTCAGAGTTTAGTAGTGAGAAAAGCAAATAAGCAATTACAGTTATGCATTTCTTTTCATGGTTTCTTTATCTCTTTAATTAGAGTGACATTTTACTCTGCTCCACCTAATTCACTCAAACTCTGGACAATCCTCTTAGATCCAGAAATTCTTCTTCCCCACAAATTTTAAACATTCTTTGACATTCTCTCACCTTTCTCATTCTTCCATGCCAACTAGCATTTTCTTAGATCCATGGAAACATCCAGTTTCTTGATTGCTTCATTTCCTCCCAGTTTCTCTGCTTCCTCTTGGCCTTTCCTACTTCTCTATCCATCCTGGACTGCATGGATTACCAATTAAATTACACTCTCATTAGCATAAATAATGAATCCTTAAGCCTACTTACCTGGAGGAAAAAAAACAACAACGAAAAATGGAATTCTAATTCATCCTGAACTCTGCCATCTCTATGCACCATGCTCTGTGCTGTAACAAGAACTTCACACAGCCATCATAATTTTTGTTGAGACAAATTCATGTTATATAATTTTAGCTGGCTTCGTGGCACAATTCACCAGTCATAGTGTGGTGACATCATATTTTGAAATATATTAATGTTCTCTTCTTTCAACAATTCCTTAACCATGTCTTTTCCACAATATGCCAGAGCATAGGAAAAAGAAGCTACCATATTTGATTCTGCCATATAAGAGAGAGGACTGCAGGATTGCTTAAGCGTGAAGCTCCAAGAAGCTGGGCCAATGGAGCAGCACAAGAGGAAATGGTGAGCCCTGAGGGGAAGGCTAAGACCTTGGCAGAGTTTGGAGGCCAACTTGTTTCACCACGGGGCAACACTCTGGAATCTACAGCAGTTGACTTTGGTGAGAAAGCATCTCTGATGGTGTCTCAGTTTGGCCTTTTCATGACTCTGGAACTATAAGATTTTACCCTGTTATAAAAGCCACCCCATTTCTGGTACTTTGCATTGTCACCTCTTTGCCAAACTAAAACAAAGACCAAGACTTATGATTTGTAAAAGCAGAGCTTTAGTAAGATGATAACCACCAAAAATAATTTGCAAATGGAAAAGCAAAATTCAGACAAAGCCTGTCAAATTACTTACGCATGCTGGGTTGATAAGGAAGAAAGCAGATGAAGAGTTTGTTTACCCAGTCACAACAGTGTGCAGTGTGTGGATGGCTCTGGCTTGTGCTCAGGGGATATGGTAGCTATCCTGTGGCCCTCCAGTGAAGATACCATATCAATTGCCTCCTGCTTATCATGTGTCACAGGTATCTGCACTTCAAGACTTCCTCAGTTCACCCAAATACTGTGTGTATGGAAAACCTTTCTTTCAATATCATGATACTTATATGCAACAAGAATCTGTAAGAGCATCTTTAGACAGCCAGGCTCAGCAGTGGTAATATAAAAGGGAAAGCCTCTAGCACTTGTCATTGTTTGGATTAAATGTAACCAGTTCAAGATTTCCTTTCTGGTCCAGGAAGGTAGGAAACTCCAGATTATAATTATTCTATCATAGGTCTTGGCACATCATAAGTGACCAACAAATATCTGTTCAATGAATGTAAATATTAAAAGACATGAAAATATAATGGCTGGCTAGGTTTATAAAGCAACATTGAAGGGAACAGACAGATTTTCAGGAGATGAACTGAATGAAGTGAGATAGAAGGACTATAACTGTAAAGCATGAAGTGAAACGGGGAAGAGTTGTATACAATGATGGAGGAGTAAATGCTTTGGAAATTAATAGCTGCCAGTCAGTTTTGGTATTGAGGGAGCATATCCAATAAATATCTCTAGGTAACACCAAGGGATCATTATTGGTCCAACAGCTGTGGGTGGAGGGAGGGTAATAAAGAAAGAAGAGGGTATGAAGTATGTATTTGTTCATTCAATAAACATGTATTGGATACTCAGTACTGCAGACATTGTGTTAGGCTCTGGGAAATGGCAACAAACTAAAGAGGTGTGGTTCCTGCCCTCTTGGGATTTGCCATCTGTTGAGGAAAACTAACATTAAACAAATAGACAATTTATATTTATGCATAATATAAATTGTGAAAACATCAGTGAAGCAGGGGAACAGAATGCTATTTGAAAGAACTGCAAGGAGCTCAAGGAAGAAATCTTTAAACAAAGGATGTATGAGCTCAGGCTGAGGGAAGGGAAAGGAGTTAACAAGGCAAAGATAGTGCAGTACTCTTTTGACTTTTCTATACCAAGATTAAAAAGATAATGTGATGGCAAGTAGAAAACAAGCTGAAGGCACCTGTATCAAAGTACATATATATGTGTGTGTACGTGTGTGAGTGTACACATGTAAGTATATTTATAAATATATACACACATGCATAAAATATACATAATTGGATATATGCATATATGTGTATATATACGTATGTATAGATATACTCATATATATGTATGGATATGTGGATTTTTTATGAGGATTTGTTCTTATGCAATTGTGGGATCTGGTTTAACAGTTTATGAGACATTGTTGTCTTTATATCTCATGCAGGCCATGCATAAGTGAGTAGCAGCAATGACAAACTGTAAGCCACAAAAATGAGCTAGTGCTCACGATTTTGGAAAAGGACCCATGTCAGTCTCTAACCTCTTCCATGCCTCCACCTTGTGTGATGTGGATGCCCTTTAGAATTTGGCTCACATCCTCATGGAGATAAACAGGCACTTGGCCTAGGAGTCAGAAAAACTGAAGGATGATCAGATGAGAGGGGGAAGAGAGCCAGGCGTGGCTGCTGCCCACACCAACAAGGTAAGCTGGGAGATGAGGGAGAATGTGCTTGAGCTACAACAGAGTCTGATGCCCTGCACTGACCATATAAACGTGCAATGAATATGACTGCAGCTTCACACTTTCACTTCTGAAATCTTTACATATCTTCAGATATTCAGGAAAGGGAATTCTGAGAAGTGTAAAAGTTGTAGGTTAGTTGACACAGTACAAAACCACCACAGTACTGGGTCCTTATTATTATTTTTAAATCCTTTCCTGGAGGTCTTTGAGTGTAGAAAAGACAATTGAAAGCCTTTGTTTGTTTATGAACCAAAGGTAGGAAGATGAAAAAGACTTGGCTTCATGTCCTGTTGTACCTGGACATGTGGGCTCAGGTACAAGACAAACAGGGGAAGAACACTAAAGTCTCAGGAACAAACTAGAAGGGAGGAGAACTCTGCAGTCCAAGTTCTTGTTCATATGGGGCATTCAGTTAATAGAGTTGTGACCAGGCTGTTCCCTAAAGGAAATGGGGAAGGCAGGGAAATAAAACAACCGTAATCATACCAACTTAATAAAGCATTCTCTTGAGGAATATAGTAAAGAAAGTAAAGAAATGGAAGATGGTTATACAGCCAGATACTGTTTCCCATAACCAAGCCAAAAAAATTCATTCCTTCATGAAGCTATGTCCAAATTAACCCCATCTGGCTTCCTTTAGCTTCAATCTCCCTAAATTTCTTCCTTTCTACTTCCCTGAATACTGAACACTTACGTAAATGTCTCTTTACAGTTGTGGGTTTCCATCTGGCAGATGTTTCTGACACTTGAGTTTATAATTTTAAAAGTCCATCTTGTCAATTTAATGGGACTGTAAGCTCTTTAAGAGGAACACTGAGCTTCTTGCTCACTTTGTAATACTCTTGGATATTGCCAATGCTCTTCACATGTGGGTCACTCAGTAAATGCTGTTGAATGACTCAGTGACCAACTAAAATAATGTCCTATTGTCCTATTATGATGACTGCTGGTCTAGCTTGAGCAATCTAAAGAGCTCTGGCTTATAAACACCGAACAACAAAATCATAGTTATTCCCAAGAATTCAAAATTTTCAACGTGAGAAATCATTAATTCCAAACTGACTTTTTAAAATTTGGTTATTATATCCACATTTTCTTTATCATATTCTGTTCTTCAAAGTTTGCTAAAAAGTTTTTTGTAAGCTTTGTAAGAAAACTGCCTGAAGAACTTCTGAAAAGTCTTAATGTTGGTTTAATGCTGGATTCTAGGCCAACTGCAGCTTTCTCTGTAAACTCTTCTCTCCTTCCCAATCAAAAATTACCTTTCCTTTCTTTGACCTCATAGAATATTTTATAAATATGTCTCCACTGAACTTATTGTCCTCCCCTCTGCATTAAGATTCTTGCTGATATCTTTTCTATATAGTAAACAGGGCCACCATGTTTAAGCTGCTGTTTGTAGAATGAAAGTATATTGTCCACCACAAACAATCAAAGGATATAAGCACTTACCTCTGTATACAGAGCCATGAAAAAATGTAATGCTTGCGCATAGTGGACCTTCAATTATTCTTTTTTTTTTTATTTTTTCTTTTCCTTTCCTTGCTTTCTTCATTCCTTTTCTTTCTTTAGTGAATAACAAGAATGAGTGGACAATAAAATACACTGGATCTTGGGGAAACAAATGTACTCAGACTCTTGTACACCAACATTTAATTGGTGTGTCACCAACATTTAATTGGTATAACAACATTTAATTTGTATACCAACATTTAATTTGTATATCACTTTGTACATATTACTTCACCTCTCTGAGCTTCATTTTCTTTCTGTTTAAAATAGTGATGCTGATAACAAGCTCATAATGGTGTTGTCATGAATATATAAGCTATCTTATGAAATATCCAGAACAGCACAAAGCATTTATTTATTTATTTATTTATTTTTTATTATGGGTAAAAATCAAAATCCTCACAATACATACAAACATTTGTAAAATGATATATAAATATATATGCATATATGTGTATTTGCTTACAAAAATGTTATTTATATATATATATATATATATACATATATTTTAAGAGGTGCTTAGATTACCTAAAATATTACACGGAACCCACTGGGATTCACATGTTGCCCACCTCCCACAAGCACAAAGCATTTAGGCACCAAATGTATAAATGTTACTTCCATCAGTGATGCCCCTTTATTTTCTCTCTTTCCAGACAAGCAAGTGTTATCTATTTCTAAAGGCCCAGCTCAAATCCCACTTTGTCCTGGAAGTCATCCTCATAAACACTCATGATTTCTCCTTTCTTTATATTTTACATGTACTTATAGTGTATGCCAATATGTTTCAATTTTTTAATGTCAAAAGGCTTATTAGTTGCCATATAATATTTGCTTTAATAATCCATTATTTGTGTCAATGTATATTGACCAAAAACCAATTAACATTATCATTAATTAAAAGAACATCATTATAATAAAAGAAAAAACTCTTTGTATATGTATAGAATTGTGTACTTAGTCTGTAGGCATGCCTAAGGCATATAAGGATTTATTGACTCATGATCTCTGAGCATTTGTCTTAGTTTGCCAAGGCTACTGAAACAAAAATGCCACAAACTGGTTGGCTTAAGCAACAGGATTTATTGACTCACAGTTTGGAGGCTGGAACTCCAAAATCAAGGTATCAGCAAGCTACACCTTCTCCAATGTCTCTAGTGCATGGTGGTGGCTTGGTGGTGATCAGTCTGTCTCTGTCTCATGAGAATTTGTCCCTTTCTGTCTCCTCCTGTGGTTTTTGTTCCTGTGTCCAAATTTCCTTTGCTTATAAGGTTTCCAGTCATTATAGATTAATGCTCACCCTGGTTCAATTTGACCTCATCAAAATAGTATCTTTGAAGATCCCATTTACAAACGAGTTCAAACCCACAGGACTGGGGATTAAGACATGAACATGACTTTATGATAGATTGAACATGATTCAATCTATCACAGCAATTTTTAGTCTGCCCCATCTCTCCATCTCAACCTCCCATTTACCACTCCTCAGTCCTGCATTTGTACTTATGTTATTGGGCTCACAATTGTGAGGACCTGGACTGTATTATACCATCAACTTATATCTACCTGCTGTATCTATTACATATGCTTCATTTGTTCCAACAATATTTAAAGGACATTGAATTAGGATCTCAAGATAGCATTGAATTTGTATACTTTACTTCATCTATTCACTATCAGCTACATGCTGTAGAAGCATTTAATAAATATTAAATGATGAATAAATTTCAAATGTGCATTATTCTAAGTACAGGAAATAAAAGGTTTCATTAATTATTGCTCTTGGTATCAAGAAGGTTATGTTCTCATTTAGATGAGGTGGATAGGGGTCAGGGAAGTATGTTAATTTGGACACTTTGAGAAGCAAATGCCAAGATGGAATTACTTGTACAAAGCTTTTATTAGGGTAAATGTCTATCAGAGAAAATGGGGGACTCACAAAAGGCTAGGAAAGCTGTTAGACTAGGGTGTACAGCTACCTCCAAAAGAAGGAGCAAGGGAAGGAAGGCTATGTGGAAGCATTCTAGATTGTTATGCAAAATAAGGAAGGTTCGATAAGGCAGTTTGGAAGGGGTCCTCAAGCCCAAGCTGGATGTCAATGGAGACCCATATCTCCCGGGAGTGGGCCTGCCTTAGTACCCCTACTACATGCGATCACTGACTGTGAGCAGCCTGAGGGGAACATGGCGTCAGTACAAATGTGGCAATACATTTCTGCATGCAGTCTCTGGGAGCCCATCGTGTCTACCACAGGTGGTTTATAGAGAAACACAAACTGAATAAAAATATATAATTCATGTTACCATACAAGTGGTTTACATAATAAGTGTTTTTGTTTGTTTGTTTGTTTTTGTTTTAATTTTCTTTGTATCTGCCCCTGTTTCAAAAATCAAATTGACATGCATTTTGGGTTGTGGATATGGGCTGCTGTCAATTTTTTATGGAACATTCCCACCAAATACACATTATTATTTTCATTTTGGCTCAGTATTCTAACTGTTCTGCTCATGTTTCCAGCCATCAGATTTTCTCTGAGCCTGAGACCCTCCATGTATAAAATTAAGGATAAGTCTGGCTGATCTTTAAAAATTTTCCTCACTTCTAATGAAAGAAAAGGGACTAACATTTTTGAGTATAGGTTCTGTACTGTTTCACATACATTATCTCATGTAATTCTTACAAAAATCATTCATGTTCATGTTGCCAGCATTGTCATCTTCATTTGCCCATCTGAGAATTCAGACATGCTGGCCCCAGGTCATAAGGCTAGTGCAGGATCTGAGATTCAAACCTAAGTTTGAATGAATTATTTTCTTTCATGATTTGAGTTAAAAAGAGAAAAACAGGGAAGCAGATGTGGCTCAAGTGGTTGGGCTCCCATCTACCATATGGGAGGCCCTGGGTTCGGTTCCTGGGGCCTCCTGGTGAGGGCTAGTTAGCCCGCACCCATAGAGAGCTGACGGCCCGTGCCCGTGCCATGGAGAACTGAAGGCCCTTGCCCGTGGAGAGCTGACGCAGGAAGATGACGCAACAAAGGGAGACAAGCAGATACAGAGAAACGCGCAACGAATTTATACAGAAAGCACAAGCAGCTGGGGGCGGGGGCAGGATAAATAAATAAAAAAAGAGAGAGAGAAACAAAATTATGTTCCAGATCCATCCTATTAATCAAGAATATTCACAGCTACATGAGCAGTGGTTCTCAGATTTAAGGTCACATAAGAATATTCAATGTGCTTATAGAAAATGCTTGTTACTGGATCTAACTTACTCTCCCAGTAAATCTCATATGGACCTATGAATCAGCATTTAAAGAAGAACACAGACATGCTAATTCTATTTAACACCCTATATTTCATATGTAAAAAATGTATCAATTTATTAATGGTAGCTACTCATGAATGAGGGCATTCTAGGGATTTTTATTTCTTTATTTGAAATTTGCTATGATTTGAAAATACTCAATAATGTATACATATTACTTTTGTATTCCAAAAAATTTTCTTTGAAAAAAATTGCTTAAATTAAATTCAACAATTTCTCTGGGTATTTGAAACATACAATCCCAAAACTTTAGAGCAGCAAACTTGACAAAGTTTCACTGACACACATACATTCAGACAAAGGCATTACTCCAATTTATGAAATAAATAAAACAGTGACATTGATTTCTACAATGTTTTTGAAAATAAATCTATTTTTCTTCTACAATATAGTCTGATTTAATTAATATTTAACTATGTGTAACAAATACAACTAATTATAAGAATTTTCCTATAAAGTTATTAAAATGCTAACTGAAGTATCTTGAGAGGCTTCTCAATATCCATTTCTACATCAAATACCTTTTTCTATCATTGTTTTCCAAAAAACCAGGCTTGTTTTGAGATATGGTAAAAAATTTTCTCAGTGGGGAAAAAATGGCAGATTTCATTATTTTGATGCTTCCTTTTAATTTGCATCCTTAAAGAAGTGTTACTTCATCCCAATTCATGAGTTTACTCATTTGCATTTATTTTGTCTAGAATTTCATGACAGTCCATTTAAACTATTCAGTCATATCTACCTCTTCTGGGAAATTTTGACATCTTTCTATAGTGTGCTTGTAAATTTTTTGTGGTTTTCTCTTTCAAATTCAGTAGTAGATTATCAAGGCTTTGAATATGGTAGCTCTGGCAGTTGTCAAAGCAAAAACCCATATATGTTTTCAAATATAATTGATGTTCTTCCAGTGAAGTGAAAGCTTCTATTTAGTGAAGAGTAAAGTGATCAAATTATTTTTTCTGTATTCTAGATGAGTAAATTACTACAATTAAGTAATTCATGTAGATTAGGTTTAAACAACAACAACTATAATACTCAGAAATATATATGAAAACTTAAAGTCCTAGAGATATAATCAAGAAGTGTCTTCCCAGGAGAAAATACATGAGCACTATGAAATTAGAGTACTTCTAAATAATGGAGTTCTAACCTGAATATTTCCAGCATATGAATAGTAATGCACTGAAAAGTGAGTTAATTATTTTTATTTCTTATCCTGTCATGAGTGTCTTCCTTCATTACTTAATTTTTTCACTAAGTTAGGCCTATATCATCTGTGTATATACTATAACCATTTTGGAGTACCTGGGAGATAGTGCAAACAACCCTGAGACCACAGAATTACAAACTGGAAATATTATGTGATCTTTTAGTAATTTTAACATCTTTAGTCTCCTTACACCCTCTCTTACCTATTTTTCTTGTTTTCAGAAAGAAAAGAGCTTTCTGGTTTTGAATAAGGTAGACTTAGGCCTGGAAGTTATTTTTTTTCCTTTTATTTAACATATGGATTTGGACATGTTACTTAACTAAGTTTAATTTCCTCATCTATAGAAGATAGTTAAGAATATCTATTTACAGAGTTGTTGAGAAGGTTAAATTTAAAAACTGTAATCTATACATGCAAATTGTTATGCACAAGGATTATGGATTATTCAGTGAATCATCTTTTGTATTAGCAACGATTATGCACAGCCCAAATATCCATTAGTAGAAAATTTGTAAAGAACAAAAAAAGAAGTATTATGCAGCCATAAAAATGAAAGAATAATTTTTTTTGTATTGATATGAAATGATCTCCAATATATCATATTCAATGAAAATAATGTAAGAAAAATGTATATGGTATGCTAAAAAAGAAGTGTTTATGCAAGAAATCTGTCAGTCTACTTTTCTTATGTAAAATTTACATTATATTAAAATTTATTCATTTCTCTAAGGCTTATTTAAGACTTTTTAAAAATTAGAAATGTTATCACAAGTCCATATTGCATTAAAATATTGATTTTACATAAATAGTCCTTATGCTCTCTTACAATCATTTCAGTTTATTGTCTCTATATCCTTACGCAAATACATGTGTTATGGGACTTTCAAAAATTAGCATTATCGTATAATTGCAAATTTGGGAATGTATAAAATATAATTGTACATTACTTATGTAGGAACTTCTACAAATTGTTTACTTGATAGAGTGAAACCATTCTTATCTGTCATGTAAAAGCAAACTTAAGAGCCTTTTAAAGAAGTATTAAGAAGAATGGCAATTTCAGAGGTACCATTGGGAATCATGCAGATTAATTGTTCATACAAGGTAAGCAAGTACACTTAAACTCTATTTAAATTGGTTAGATAATTAGAAAAATCTAGATTACATTTCTAATTTTTCAGATCCCAACCTATTCTATATATGAAGTGATTTTTAGGGCATTATTTCATGGCAAACAAACAAACAAAGGTCCATGAACAATGCAGGGAAGAATGGAGTTTAGAGGTTGTTGCTGATTTGGATGGAGATGGAATATTTCCTAGTAGTTTAGCATTTAACACAAACTTTTAAACTAAACTCTGCAAACTTACTAACATATATTAACCTCCCCATTTTTGGAAAATTTAAAGATTTCACATTTTAAATACAACTGTAACTTCTAACTTATTTGCCATATTAAAAAATGAAAGGAAAACTGTCTATTCTTATATTTTAATTTTCTCTTTTTCTCTCATATATCAGCTTTTGGGGAATTTCAGGAAATTAAACTTCTTGTGAACAAAATTGGAATTATATATGAATATTTTCAAACTCAAGTAGTACCTTTATTAAATGAAATTATTTTTACCACTTTTTATGCCTCACTTAAACAATGTTCTAGACATAAAATGACAAATATGCACAAGAGATAATCCAGATATGATTTAGTCAAGACACAGAAGGAGTTAATTTTATAATATTATGTTCAACATAAGATGACTTTAACTATTGAGTTGGTTTAGCATATTTGAAATAAAATTTATTATTCAAGTTTTACATACTTCTCTTTACTAAACACATAAATAAATGACATGACATTTACTTGAAGAAGGGAAAATGTTATTGTTTTACCTAACCGATTAATAAAAATTATATATTAATATTATATATGCATATGTACACTTTTGTTTTAAAAATGCCTGTATATTTGAGGTAGAATGCTTTTTAATCAGTTACAAAAACAGTTACTGACCACTATACCCAAAGAAATCATTCAAGTCAAATAAAAATCAGGTAACGGATCTAATCAGCATTTTAATTCAGTCTGTCTTTCTGTTTAATCTGTTTGCATGTGTGTTTGTGAGTGTGTGTATGTATTTCCTGAATATCTAAGTGGACTCTATTTTCATACATATATTGAAGTGGAAACTAAAGAAGTATTTCAGATAATTCACTGGGAAACTTTCTTACTTTTTATAAGCAAAAATATTTTTACTAAAAATATTTCTGCAAAATTCTCAATTTTTGAATTCATTTTGATAGAGAATGACTATTGGAGAAAGACATTTACCCTTAGGAAAACCAGTTCTATCCAAAAGCCTATGCATGTTTTCTGAACTTATAAAAAAGCTAATAAGTAATTTCAAAAATGGGTGTTGGTAGACAGGGAGTAAGGTCTGCACTAAGATTGAGGAAGAAAATAAACATTTGGAGGCCAAATGACATTTTGAAAGACTTTTTGCAAAACTGGATAATTACTTCTCTCATCTATTTTAAATATATAATTTATATGGAGATATGCAGTATCATGTAACTTACTTCTGGTTACATTCCCTTAAAGTTAGAAGATGATTTTTAAAGAAGGCAAGTTCGAGTTAATACTAATCTAACAAAAAACATAATGAAAATCATATACTAGACTTTGAATTATCTCTAACTCCACAGCAGACAACTGAAAAGTTATGGTGCAGATGGGTATTGCAGAGTATTAGAACTATCACTAGTTCTCCTAATTGAAGTAACCAGGTGATTCCCTTGAGGAATTGTTAATGTGAAGAATCTATAGATTGGAGGGTGCATTTTGCAAACTCATCCTTAGAGACCGTCTATGGTATTTCACAATATAATTGATTGTAATAAACTATATTTCAAACATGTTGCAAAATCCAAGGGAATGCTTTAGTAGTCAGAACAGAAACATTATTTCAAGAAAAACGAATCCTCAAACATGTTTCATATGAAGGCACTATAAAATATATCCTTCTAATTTCTCAAATGTCTAGAAATTCAAAATCCCATAAGGCTTCTTAAGAGTTGCAAAGAAAATCCATCAGCTTTCATTTCTTTTCAAGACTGCCTATTTGTGTAGGTCACTTTTTAATTTAAACTGCTTACCTAACCTATAAAATGCAGTTAAACCAAGCAATTATTATCAATCCTGACTCTACAAATGTAACCTTTAATTGTATGTTTATGATTTGTTCAAAATCTAAAACTTTATTCAAATGTCACATTTTCCCAGCATTCCTTTTCATGAAAAGAAAAGCTGTTTTACTAAATTGTATGAAAATGGCCCATCAATGCTCATTATTGTTGAAACTGTGGAAAGCTTTACCCTAAATTTCAAAATGCATGGTAGGTAGTTTTCTTTTGTCTGTTTATCCTCAACATGTGAACTTGCATGTTATTTTCCTCCAGTGGAAACCATTGTCATAATAACTTATAACTTAATTTAAAAATAGTATTTAATAAAATATTTGCAGAAAATATTTTAATGTCATAATACTGCAGTATTTTCCTGAGGCATATGTATAAATGTGATAGACATATGTTTTTACCTTATGAGTACAGATTTTCCAAATGCCATGATTGTGAAAGCCTGATATTTTAGAAATAATATATTTCTATAAAGAAAACATAATTATATATGTAAATCCAGAATCATTCACATGCTTAGTCTAATAAAATGTTTTAGAACTTGAAAGAAATACTCAAACAGCATAAATATTGATTCCAAGATGGAAAGGAATGCAAACAGAATCTTCCTAGAGATTAAAAAAAAAAAAATTCTCAAAATTATTTTTATGGTCCAGAACCAGAAAGAGAAAAGTGAAATTTCAGAAAAGATAAAACATTGAGCTAAGAGATTTTAAGAAATATAAAGTATGCTGAAAAATACCTAAAACTAGTAAAAAGGATGTTCTCCTTAGAATATACAATTTAAAACTTTCTTGTCAGGACTGACAACTTCACTACAATACACATTTTAAAATCGAATCAAAGGGATCATTTTTGGTTACGTCTCTTAACTTTTTATAAAAATCCATTTGAGACACACAGAACTCTGTCTCATAGTTCCACCATGGAGGCTCTACACTAAAGGAAAAAAAGGTTCAATTTCCTCAAAATAAGTACAAGAAGATTTACCAATTTTTGGCTATTCGTTGAGGAGATTCTTTGTTGTTCAGTTTGTAGATTATTCAGAAATCTTTCCTCTCTGACTAAGGTCCCTTTCATTTAACACATTTTTATTAAAAGCGTACAATGGTCCAGACACTCCCTTGGTACTTGAAAGCCCACAATGAACAGACTAAAATTCCTGCTTCAAGGTATTCTGTCAGGGGAAAGGCATGGGAATTGTTGGGGGTGAGGTGGTTGAAACTTTCAATTGGTCTCTATAGGGCTTGTCTCACTGAGAAAGCCACATGTGAGTAGAGGTCCAGGAAGTAGAGGGCTGTCCGTGTGGGTACCTGAAAAGTGTCTAGTCAGATGGAACAGTTAGTGCAAAGGCCCTGGAGCAGAGGTTGACTAGTGTTGGGAGAAAAGCAAAGAGGTAAGTGTGACTGGAGTTGAGTGAGAGAGAAAGAATTGTAGGAGGCAAAGTCAAGGGGCCAGACAGCAGAGTGCTTTGCAGGCTCTTGGAAACCTTGTGCTTTCTCTTTGAGACAAGAAGCTAATGAAGTGTTGAGCAGAGGAGTAAGATAATGTGACTTCATTTTGAAAGGATTGCTTGGGATGCTGGGTTGAGAATAGACTGCAAGGGACAAAATGCTGAAGCAGAAAGATGACTTAGGAAACATGTGAACTAATCCAGGTGAGAACCAACAGAAACTTGGACCAGGATAATAGTAGTGGAATATTGTGAAGTAGTTGAATTCTTGACATCTTTTGAAGATGGGACCAATAGGAGTTCCTGATGGTCCACATGTGACAAAGAAAGGAGTAAAGAAGATCAATATGGTTTTATTGGACAAGTGGAATAATGGTGTCAATGTTTACTAAAAGGCTGGAGAATGAGCTGGTTTGGGAGGAAATATTTCATAAATTTGTAACATGTTAGGTTTAAAATGCCTATAACACATGCAAGTAGAATGTCAGTTAGACAGTACAATACACAGATCTAGAATCTAAGCAAGAGATTGGGGGGAGGGTCATTTGTATATAGATTATATGTAAATTCATGAGAACTGATGAAATAACCAAATGAGTTAGTGTGACAGAAAAGACAAGTTGCTCAAAAGACTAAGCCTTGCTTATTTCTTTGTAGGTTCAAGAAGGAAGGTGGAAAGAGAAAAGATAAAATTACTTGACCATTTTGGCTCCTGATAGCAGTATAGTTCATAACTTAGGTTATCTAGGGAATATTTGATGAACATTTTTTTTTTAGTTCAGTTATTTATTTGAATAAGTTAACCAAATGGGAAATGTACTTTTTGATGAGAACCAATGTCAGTTTATTGAAGGGATAGACAAGTAAATTTATAATATGATTACTGTATGGTGTGGAGAGAGCTATGCTATAAGTTTGAACAATGTATGGTAAGTAGGAAGTTGTTTGATTTGGATTGTTTTAAAAGAGTTAACTGCTCAAGCAGTTGAGAGCCTGCCTCCCACACGGGAGGTCCTGGGTTTGGTTCTTGGTGTCTCCTAAAGAAAATAAACAAACAATGAGCAAAACAATGAGCAAAGAGATGAGGGAGCCAACTCAGGGGAACCAATGTGGCTCAGTGGCTGAGCACTGGCCTCCACATACGAGGTCTCAGGTTCAATCCCTGGTCCTGGTACCTTAAAAAAAAAAAGGAGTTACCTGTGTAGAATGGGAACATCACATTTGAGGAGACAGTAACACCATGTGTGGAAGATCAGAAGCACAAGATTGTTGATCTATATGTTTGTTGCAACACATGCATGTAAGGGAAAATGGAGAAATGATACTCGAATGTACAAAGGTTAATCAAGTGGTAGTAGAGACTACATTTACCATAGCTTTATCCTTAAAGCTATGGTGACTCCAGAGTGGCATTTAAAAAATATCATAGTCTGTAGGATGGGAAATAGATATCAATGATTAGGCTTACAGTAAGATCAACAGTTAGAAAGTTTTACAGCATTTCAGGCAAAAATGTAGAGAATCTGAGCTGAGGAAGTAGAAACAGAATTGGCGAGAAGTGTATACATTTAGAAAGATATTAACATGGTAGAATCTGCACATCTGGGAAATTATATGGCATGGAATGAAAGGAATACAGAGGAATTCAGGAGAATAATCAGGTTTTTATTGGAATGGATAGAATATGCACAAGGGGACAAGGTTTTGGGGCGGGAAAGATGCTTTTATTTTTAAATGTACTGAACCATGTGTCATCTCTATGACATCCAATTAAAATTTTGCAGTAGACAGTATATATTGGGTCTGGAGTGCAGAGAGTTCAAAGCTAGAGATCTATTTAGTTTTCATATAACTGGAGTTGAAACATTGGATTTAGACAGGGTTGTCTCAGTTGAGAAGAAGGTGAAAAGGGAACAAACGACAGAAGAAGCCTGAGAATGTACCAACAGGAAAAAGGCTTCTTTCTCAAATGATATTTCTATCCTCAGGTATTGAATTAAAGAAGTGGTAAATCCCTCACCAATGCGAAAGAAAGCTTTTCCCATTTGTCCATTCATTCTTCAGTCCCCTGCTATCTCCAGATTTTCCCTAAAGATGTCCATTTCCTATTTCGTGTGTTTTGAAAATAATTTTTATTATACTGCAACAATTACTAAACTTCTGCCTTTCCACACTTCCTTTCTTCATTTATTATAGAGATAGCAAAGATTGCATAGTTGTTCACCAAATGGCAGCCCCTTCATCCGTGTGAATCTTTAGAAAGTATAGCTTAGAACATGAGTACATGGAAATAGCCCCCTACAACCTCTTATAACCTAAGCACACACACTTAAGGGGAAACAGGAAATGGTACCAATTATGTCCTGGGTTATTCTTTCAATTACCTCCTTCATTAGATCTATGTATGTCTTATATGTGGTTTTAAAATTTTCCAATATGTTTCAATAAAGCAAGTAAGTGTAATAAAACAAATAGGAAACTATTTTCATGCTAAACCAACCATGGGTAATTTAACTTGCACCTTCAGTATTACATAGATATACTTTGCTGGATGGTTCATGGAATATAAATGGCTTACATCAGACATCCTGGTCTTCCTATAACCCTTTTCTAAAATTAGGTTTGGGTGTCTGGGCAATTCCCTGTGACAATTTTGTTTGAAAGCTTAGACTGACAGAGCTCATCATCTCTGCTCCCAAATTTACTTTGGGGTTTATGATACAGTGATTCCATTCACCTAAATATTCAGACCTGCCACTTTAAAATAGGTGTGTGGCAGCTCAGATTTTCTCCTGCGATGGAACAGAAGCCTATAAAAGACCCACCAGAATAGAAGTAGTCAAGCACTGGCACATTAAAATGACAGGTCTGTAGCCAAACTCTGTGGTCTTAATGAAATCTTTATTCTCAGAACTGAAATACTTAACGCCACCAGAATCACTGGGATTGCCAGCCTCTCTTTGTTAATCGTTTCCAAATCAAATTCATGGGCAGAAGTAACATCTCCAAGAGCCTCCCAAGAAGTGGCTGAACTCAGTAGTCAATGGAAGCAGGCACCTGTGAACATACTGAAAAACTTTTTCAACTTTTGCAGTTAGATTTCCACTATGATGAGGAACTGCAAAGAGCACTGGCCTCCACATACGAGGAACTGCAAGGAGCAGTTTTCCAAGGTCCATGCCATCATTAAACCATAAGTAATGTTCAATGTGGAGCCTGTATATTTATGTAATTCTTATATTTGGCATGTTGCCATTGGCTTGGCACCCTTTGATTGTGAAAGACCATGGTCAGTAACACCAGAGAATTGCAGGTCAATATCATGATTCACTGCCAGAGTTGCCTGGACTCGGTTTGCATGTTTCGTGGAGCCAGTCCAGGTAGTTGGTCTCTGAAATTTACTTGAATGATGCTCACCCTCAAATTAACCTCATTATTTTAAAACTGTGGTAATAAAAATGGTTACTAGCAGACTTCCCCTGTTGTCTGAACCTCAGCCAGTGTTGACAATGCTTCCTCTTTGCTTGCTGACAGGTGAGCACACGCAGGATAACCAATGCTAAATGTCCAGGTACAATATGGAGTGGAAACCTCAATTTCTGAAGAAGCTATAAAACTAACCCAAGTACAGAAACAGTTTGAGTCCCTAGGGTCAGGCATTTTAGTACAGTCAACTTGCCATTAGACAACAGTCTTCTGAGTTTACTTTCCAACCTTCTGTCTAGGGGATAGATGCTGGACTGTCATTGATGATTAATGTCTAGAAGAGGGAGACACAAGTTGAATCATTAACAGATTGCAAAGGACTCTAGATACTTTTACCCATCTTTGCTGATTTGTATAATATTCCTGTAATAATAACACATATTTCATTAAAATTAAGAAGCATTCTCTTAGTTAGAGAGGTATTATACCAATGGAAGTTAAGCATGTGGGTAGTAGAGACAGACTGCCTTGGTTTGGATTTCAGTTTCCCCACTTTCTAATTGTATGATCATGATCAAGTTACTCCCTATGCCTCAGTTTCTCTATTTGTAAAATGGGATCATTGTATGGCACTAAGTATAGAAGCACTTAGAAGAGTGCCTACCACATTGTAAGTACCATGTAAGTAGTAACTATTATTGTTGTTGTTATTCTTTAAGGATCATTTTTATTTGTTTCTCACAAACCCGTAAGTGGAAAGACAAACCTACATGGCCTGGAGGTATAGAACTAGGCTAAATAGTAAGGTCTGGATCTTGGTAAGAAACATATTTAATTATAATAGAATAGTAGCAACAAAGCCATAGAACATTAAGAGTCAGAAGGAACACTAGAGAATACCCATCTTGACTTATAACCCAAGAAATGCTTCCCCTATTCAATTCTCTGCTATGTGGTTAAAAAAATTCTACCTTTGAACATCTCCAATGTAGGTATACTCACTCCTTCATGAAGCAGTCTATTAAAGTAGAAATATTTTTTAAATATTCTATTTTTCCCTCTATTTACCAAAATAGTTACTTACTATTTGTCAACTCATTGTTTCAAATTCTGCCCTAATGATTCTCTCAGAATACTCAAAGCCCTCTTCTATATCATGTCCAACATTCTACTTAACACCCCATCACATTTTTTCCTCCAGGGTTAATATTTCTAGTTTCTTTTACTATTTCAGATAACCTTGTTTTAAGTTGTTTCTTCATTTTAACAGAACATATTCTACCTTGACTAATTTTCTAAAATGTAATGCCTAAAGGAATATAGTATTCCATATGTAACCCTTTTCAGTTCATGGGAAAGGGGAAATATTATTTCTTGGACATTATATTTCCATTATGTTGCCTAAGATCAAATTAGCATTCTTGGCAGCTGAATCATAGTCTCAAGTACTTGACAAGCTTATCGTCAAGATGCTTTTAAATATCTTTCCTACAAAATTGCTCTTATTTTTTCCCATTTTGCAGCTAGGCTTTGGAACTGAAGTGTAGGGCTTTGCATTTATCCTTAATAATTTCCAACCTGTTAATTTCAATCCATTGCTCCCCCTGACTATATTTTTTTCAGATACGTATTAGTTAACCCTTCCAGCTTTTTACTATCCACATATTGTGAGAAGTTTGTCATCAATGATGTCATTGAAGTCACTAGAGCATTAAAGGTGACAAAATCAATTGTTAATGTCAGTCTTTTCTTTTTTTTCTATTTTTATTTTTTACGAGGAGGTTCCGGGGATCAAACCTGGATTCCTCCATTTGGGAGACGGATGCCCAACCATTTGAGCCCACATCTGTCCCCAATGTCAGTCTTTAAATAGTGCTTTTTTAAAGTATGATCATTCACCAGTTATAAATCTCCTGAGTATTTTAACACCCAGCTCAGTTATACTCAAAGATACTATGAAAGCATTTGTCAAATGGTTATGGCTGTGACATTGCTCTAATTTATCATCAGATACCCGATTATTAAAATAAATGAAAACAAAATAACCATATGCCAGTGGTACCTGTACTACACAGCCTTCATCTAGAAATCTGGAGAAATGCCCTATTAGGTGGTTCAGTGCATCTCACTTTTCAGTGGTCTGGTTTCAGTAGAGGGAAAATGAAGTTATCCACTTTATTCTCTATTATCATAGATGAACTCAAGTGAAGTTTCCCTAGGGATCTTCACAAAATGACACATTTCCTTCCCTTTAGAGTTACATTTTTATTGTAACCTACAAGGAGCAATATTGACATCTAGTCTAACATCTGGTAAGGTGACAAATATCTCAACCTCCCTTTGGTGTGTTCTTCTAAATTTTTGAAAAAAAGGGTTGAATATCCCTTTTCTGTTCAAACACTAGAAAGTCAGTTCAAATATTTTCTATTTTAAACTTGGAGGTGTCACTCAACTGACAAGTATATATGGAGTTTTCAGTACATACATATACTCTATGTTGGGCATAAGGGATATATGAATTTTGAAAAATAGAATACCTTTGAGGAGCTGAAAATCTAACCAGGAATACAAACATATTAACAATGAAATAAAAGCAAGTGTAGTAAATACTGTATAAGAGAGCAGGTATAAGGGGCTAATTAAACATGGTAGAACTTGTAGCACCTACTTGGGATATCACAGAAAACCGCATGGAAGACAATATTCAATCTGAGTATTGAAGAATGGAGGCTTTTTTGTCAGGGTTTTGAAGAAAGACATACCCATGTTTTAAAAAACAATGCAGTGCTTCAGACCAAATACACACACACACACACAAACACACACATACGCTTAGTTTTCTATCAGCCTGGTCCCTTGGTCCAGCCTCAAATTTCCCCTAGATCATTCCAAAAGATTAATTATTCTTCTCATTTTTGTCCTTGCCCCCTACAGTCTATCCTGGATATAGTAGACAAAGGGATTCTTGTAAAATCTAAGTCAGATCACGTCATTAATTTGCTCAAATTATTCTAATGATTCCCTTCTCCCTCAGAGTAAAATTATAGTCCTAAAAATGGCCCCTTAGCCTCTAAAAGATCTCCAATTCTTCACTTTATTAACAGTCTGACCACGTATCTTTTTTTTTTTTTTTTAAAGATTTTATTTATTTATTCATTTATCCCCCCCTTGCTGCCTGTGCTCGCTGGGTCAGCCAACCACGCCGCGCGGGCGGGCCTGCCCCCACCAGGAGGCCCCGGGAACCGAACCCGGGGCCTCCCATATGGTAAACGCGAGCCCCACTGACCGAGCCACAGCCGCTTCCCTGACCACGTATCTTTTGATGACTGTTTTCCATACTGGTCGTCTTGCTGATTTTCAAGTACTGCAAGCAGCCTTCCATCTGTGGACCTTTGCCTTTGTGGTTTCTTCTTCCAAGAACATTCTTCCTACAGATAGCCATATGTCTTATTTCCTCCCTTCTGTCAGGCCTCTGCCCAGTTGTCATCTTATCCAAAAGGCCCTTGCTCACCACTTCATATAACATCCCACCCTCACATTGACGTTCTCCATCCCCTTCATCCTGATTTAGATTTTCCATAGCACTTATCATCATAGGTCATTCTATATGTTTGCTTATTTGTGCATTACCTGTTTCTCCCCACTAGAATGTAAGCTCTATGAAGGTATGGGTTTTGTATTTTGTTCTCTATTATATTCCCCATTAATTCACAGGATGGAAGTGTAGAATGCAGAATCAGAGGAGAAAGAGTTGCATTGGTGCTATTTTATGAAGAACCTGGTGTGATGTACCAGGAAATGTGGACTTTCATCTTTTAGGCAAAGGGAAATTTGTGAACAACATGCAATCATTTGGAAACCAGGAGCAAAATCTTTGCACTTTATGTACCCTCAGGGTCAATCACTTTTCTTTTCAGGTGAAACTGCATGCCAGTCTTATTCCTAGGTATGTAAGCCCCCAAAGAAATCTCTGCACCTAATAACTTGGGTTGCAAAGGCTTAATATTATATAATGATGTCTAACATAGCCTAATTGAAACTTTTACTGGCTACTAAGAAACCACTGAAGCATATGAAATTGTCATCATTGTTATTTACATATTTGAATCAAGAGTGAGAAATTAAGTCACAAAATAACAATTTTAAAATGAAGCAAGACTGTTTTTTGTTGGTGCTGAGAGACATCAAAAAGGAATTTACGAATTACAAGGATAATAGGCTATAACAGGCTATACAGTAAGCTTCTGATGTCAACACAGAGATTTTTGAATAAACAATAATGAACACATAATTTTAGTTACAATGCTGACTTTTTGATGTATGTTATATAAAATATGTGAAAACTAAAGTCTGCAAACAGGAATGTGTGTGGGTTTCTTGCAGCAACAAAAGAGGATGTCAAGTAGATTGTGAATTGCAATTGTATCCCAGCAAGTAACTAAATTCAAGGCTGGATTCTAGAAAGAGATGTGACATTTGTCCTTTCTAGGAGCTGAAAGATATGAGTTATAAAAATTGTAAGAACACTGTGTTGGTTTCAGAAGGTACCAAATTATAAGAAATACTCTCAAAGTGTGCTGATAAACTTTCTCAGTTATTTGGTTTCATCATTTTGAAGGTCAATATTGGGTGATCAAGTGATCTTGTCTCACAAATTGCTTACTCATTTAGCAGATATTCAGTTGGAGAGGTACGTCTCTTAGATTATAATGGAGGAAGATAAAAGTGATATGCCATGAAGAGCTATACTATGATTTGGATAACTAATTTCTTCATAATCTTAGCAAAACACAAACTGCAATATGCTTGATCCTCACATTTCCTTCTATTCTGGTTTAAAAAGCAATTTAATTCAATTATTTCCTATTAGGAAGATGAATTATGTAAAAGGAAAAGAAACCAACAGAACTCGAAAAAATTTCATGTAGAAAACATTATATTGGAAAAATATATTTCAAATTTTGCTTAAGACACATGAATAAATGAGTTTGCTTTTTTAAAAACTATATATAGATACTTCCTCACTTATTTGTGGTAGTTAGGACATGTTGAGGATGTAAGGAACTAATATTTATTGCATGTTTTCATACTTTATCTCATATTATCCTCTCAACATCTCTAAAGGTTAGGTAATAATATCTTTATTTTAAAGATGAGAAAACAGGAATTAGGAGAGCTTTAGTGACTTATTCAAGGCCACAAAGCCAAGTGAGAAGGAAAATCGGTACCTGAAGCCTGGTCTGTCTGACTTGAACATCTTTGAGCTCTCTAATATTGAAGTAGACATTGCTAGTGATGCACTTTTGAGATGAACAGGTCAATGGCATTCATCAGATCTTAAAGGCATATGGTGTGCTGAAAGACCAATTGTCTTGGTTTTCCTTGGGATCACAGGATAAATATAGTACAGGTGGAGATCAGTCAGGTTGGCTTAATCTCAATAGCCTCAGCATATACTCTAGTATTATGAGGTAGATGAATGAGCTTTGAAGCTCCTTTCAATATGCTCTGGTATAGCCAGCATCTGTTCTGATTTATTGAGTGTCCATTCTTATCTTTCCACCATCTGTTCTGATTTGTGCTTGCCTTCACCATGCCCATTGATAATTTTGAAAATTTAATGTTTTCCCAAATATTAAACACTATAAAAACACCTCTCCATAATACAAAATCATTTCCAATCACTCTCGTCTAGAAGCCTCCCATAACCATGGGTAATACATTGAAGCATTTCATGTTCCCTTGTGGGATCACTTGCTACTTCAGTGTGCATTTGAAAGACCACAGAGTAAAGGTACTTCCTATATTTGTTCCAAGTGATATGTGACACTCCTCAGAAAACTGTGTGTACTCCCCAATATTTAGCATCTATTTTTGAACATCAAGATTATTTCTTAAATGGAAAAAAAAAAATGAGATGAGGAAAGCTAAACATTATAACAAAAAAATATACATTAATCACTAGAGACTATAAATTGAAAAAGATAAAAGGGAGTAAATGATGTCACACCATGAGAAAATTTTGAAATATTTATACTTCAGCCTACCAAAAGTGATGCGCCAACAATATCACTCACTGCATTCTGGTTGGAATCATCACCTGTTAAAGTCCCCTTACTGTTTTCTTAATGTTAAAGAAGTTTTCTTCATTTTCTTTCCTCTATCTCCCATTGTTGTAGAAATCAATTAAAGTTACCTTACCTAAGCATGAGGCAGAGAAAGGAGGAAAATATCAATATAAAAACAGAGCATCTCTTAAATTTAACTAGAATGTGTAGCAAGATATTCTTGTTGAAGCCTGAAATTCTACAATTTTTAAGTGTCCTTTTGGGTAAAGAATTGTCTTGATCAGGTGATCTCTTCTTCTCACTTTCTCTCTTTTATATTTCTTTATTTCTTTCATTCTTTCTTTTCCTTTCCCTTCCCTTCATTTCACTCCCTTTCCCTGCCTTTCCACAGTAGATTGATGTATGTACCCCAATTTAGACATGATCTTAATCTTAATCCTCATTCTTGTGGGTTTGAACCCATGGTAAATAAGATCTTTTGAATACGTCATTTTTAGTTAAGGTGTGGCCAACTGAAATAGGCTAGGCCTTAATTCCGATTACTGGAGTTCTTTACAAACAGAAGAAATTCAGACATAGTTAGATAAAACCACAGGGAGGAACTGGAAACTGGAAGTCAAGGGAACCCAGAAGAGAAAGGAGAGGGCAATGCCCTGTGAATACTGGAAACAGGAATATAGTACAAGGAACCCCAAGGATCTCATCAGCCATGACCAGAATTCTATCAACCCCTGGAGGAAACAAGCCTTCTTATAATTGAAGCAAACATATTATGTGGTATTTGTCATAGCAGCTTGACAAACTAAGGAACTTTATTTTCTTTTTCTTTTTTTCACCCACACAATGATCATTCAGTCCCCAAACACTCCTCAAGTTAAGTATTGTCCTCTTATATAGATGAAAAAATGGAAACCAGCCAGTTTAAGTAACTTTTCCAAGATCATATACTTGTAAGTGTCAGAGCTAGGATTTAAATAGGTGGTCCTTTAAAATAAAATTATGCGGTGGAAATCATTTTGGAGGCATAAAAATAGCCACATTTGCCACTAGCTCCTTAACGTGAATTGACTTTATCTTTAAAAGATGACAGGAGCCTTGAAAATGTAAGAACAAATACTGAAAAGAGGGAAAGTCAGAGGTTTCACAGAGTAAACTCTCACTCATTTCCCAGGGCCAGACCATTGTATGCCAGTGTGTGGAGAGGATTTGATAAAAGATCATTATCAGATACTTGCCATCTTTGTTAAACAAGGTAGTAACATAACAGAAGTTTCCTTATTTGGAAAGTAAAATCATAGTTTACCACTAGAAAAACTACTGAGAGATGTTTTGTGATATCCTTCCTCTGGGGTCTTGAAGATTTTCTTCCCCCTGAGATTACTTAGGATTGTCTATGCAAATAGGAATGTCAACATAATTATATTCTAAGGACTCTTTTGTTACTATCTTTCTAAACCTGCCTCTAAATTCCTTGTCTAAATAATTAAGAAGCTTGCAGAAAATAATAGTAATATGTATTAAGAAACTCATATTCGAAGTGGGTCCCATTTATTATCCCATTTAGTCTTCAAAATAACTCTGTGATGTTGATACAGTGATACAATTATTATTACAATTTTACAAATGAGTACATTGAGGCTAACTGGAGTAAAATTACTGTCTCAATATCACAGATCTAGAGAGTAGAGATATAGGGACTTTACTTGTTAATCTTATTCCCAAACTTTTTCCTAAACACACCACAATATTGTCAAAAAGTCCGTTTAAATTTAAAAGTTAAATCATTCTTTAAAATATTAAATTGTTATTATTTTATTATTTATTATTTTATTCATTATTATTTTATCTTATGTTTAAAATATATATATATATATATATATAGTTTTGCCAAATGTGGAATTTTACTCAATCGCTTCCATTTCTTGGACTAAAAGATGTTGATCTTAAAATTTAGTGTAACTTAACCCTTTGATAATTTTTCAAAGTGCTTACAACCTTTTGACAGAAACATGGCAGTTTTACAAACTATTCAAAACCTTGTTAAAGTTTCTTTTTTTAATTTCTGTGCAAGTGTTAGATTCATATAAAAAACACATATATATGTATATATTTATATGTGCGTTTGTGTGTGTGTGAGCATGTTGGGGATGCTGGAAAAGAGGAAAGGGAAATGTTAAAAAATTGGAAAAGGCAATGCTAGAGAAGATAGAGGCATTAAATTTCACTTAATTCACAGGGGAAAGGCCCCTGTGAGGGTGTATGGAAATTTACATGACAAGGCATCTGTATTTAAAGTTTCCACCATTGTTGAATAAGTTATTAATATAATAAAATATTACAAATTTCTAAAGAGTACTTTTATAGTTTTGCCTTAAAAAGTTTATATTGACATTAGACTATTAATATACATTTATGGAAATAAATTGAAATAAAGTTGGAGTCCCAACTATTCAAATCTACCCCCTTAAAAATAAATCCTCATAATCATTGTCAATGGAAATACTATTCTTATTTCGCTTCACTTTAGAATATCTTCTTTGAATCTAAGGGTTTACCATAGGCTTCTTTTCTCATTTGTCTGCTACACAAATAAAAAGAGATTATGCTTTTAATATGATTTAAGAAAATACTGACTTCTGAATATTTAGTGAGATAAGTGATACAATCTTTGTTACATCTCACTTTCAGATATTCAGTTCCTTATTTGTGCTAACTAATATACTCTGGCAAAGCATCCACCACAGCTAATAAAGGGCTAGTTTAGAAAATATACTACATGTGAATAGAGGGGTCTAATTGAATTATTGAGGCTGAAAAATAACTTTTTTATGGGAGAAAAGATTTTACTACTCAAATGCCCAGAAAGGATACGTACAGTGGAAAAATAGACAAAGCCAAATCAAGAAGTTTGTTCCTATTTGAGCAAGGATTTAAATGGTGTAATACATATATTTCATTTGGTCTTTTAGCCCAGGAACCTAAAATCATATGATTAACCAGAACTAGTGTTTACCGTCTACTCTTCTTTGCAACACTTAGCTGAAAATAGTATCAAACACTCAGTCAAGGTCATTTTCACTAATTAATCAAATAGCAATAGTAATAATAAAATCTAAGTATCTTCTATAGTCTACCAAGTGTGTTAACCCATGAGTGATAAAAATATACAAAATGCATTTATTGCTGAAAAAGGAGCTTATGTTTGTTTCCTATGACTTTCTTGAATTCTCTGGTGAGTGCTGGTTCCAAAGATCACTCTCAATCTCTTGGCCCCTTGAATAAAGTGTTTTCTTGTCCATGGGCACCCTGCACTTTATTTGGCATTCCTGAGCTGGGTTGCTTATGCCCACATCCTTTCACAGGACCTGCATTTCTAGCTGCTTGTCTTTATTTTCTATCTTTTCCTCCTCTAACTTGTAAGATTTTCGAGCATGCAATTCCCTGAAAATGAGGCTACATCTTCAGCTTATATTGGGTACTCACCACCCAGTTTATAAACACCCATAAACTAAAAAGCTCTTTTTTTCACTTCACAGATTTATTTCCAAATGTCCTTAGCTCACATAGTCAAGAGCAAAGAGCCCTTTCTTTTTGAAAGGCCACATAGAGTATTATTTCAGATTCCTACATTATCTCATTCAAATCTTTAACATATGTAACATCCTATATTTGCATTTTTTAACAATACACCATTTCCCTGCTTTGGTTGTTCCTCCACTCCATAGTATATTTTGGGGAAAATTTTTCTATAATAAATAATGTATGCATGTAAGTATGTCTGATTTTTCCCTTCTCAAAAATCTAAAGGTATTTTTTTAATTGCTTAAAGAAGAATATGGCTACCATGTATTAATAACCTTTTCTACGCCAGGCACATTCCTAGGACTTCATCCTCCCAATAACCTTAAACAGTAGTTCTTATTATCCTTATATTTCACACGTTATTAAGCAACTTGCCTGAGGTCACATAGCTAGTAAGTTGCAGAAACAAGATTTTTACCTAGATTTAATTGACTCTAAAGATAATACACTTTCTGCCTTACACGTGCCTACAACCTTTGATACAATATTACCATCAAGCCTGAAAATTTCCTAATTTTGGAATTGCCACTCAGTGAGCAATTTTCTCATCTGGTAAAACTCTAGTTAATAGGAAAGTTAGAAAGCCTGGAGGAAAAAACATACTTTAATTTCTTTCTCTTGTCTAAAGAATAGGCCAAAATCGCCAGCTCTGGGCTTACAAACATTCTATTGATAGTTTTATTTGGGTTAAAATCTCATTTAAAAATATCCTACAGCCTTGGGAGAAATTAGACTTGTTAGCTTATCTCACTGAGAAAAATCCTTCAGAGAGTGTAACAGAAAAAATACTCCAGAATTCTTTATTGGCGAAGTTAGCATGGTAAACACTCACTAGTCAAAAATAATAAAAGGCAAAAATATCATCATGTATAACCCCTCAAACTAAAGGTTAATTTTATATAAATTCCAGCTTGTAAGTACTATTCCATGGAGAATTGGCTTTGTATTTGCTTGTCTTTTGATATATTGTTCCAATAACAAGATATGCATAAGACATGATGTTATTTCAGTTTCAAAAACCTACAGAGAAAGCACATATAATAATTAGATCTGTTTTCACAGAAGGGGAACACACCAAAAAGATAAGTTTTCTTCCCAGTAATGTACAGGTATGTAGGACTTTCAGTTTTAGAGGGTTTTTTCTAATAAAGTACCTGGCTTTATTTACATTTGGATTTTTCTTTTTGTTTGGTTTTTATTTGCTTATTGATTTCTCTTTTTTCTCCCTTGAGTCTCATTAACTAACATTTAAGTTTCTTGAGAGTAGACAGTTAGATGTTCTGTTTCTTCTAAGTTCCATTCAAAAAAACAAACATTTGCTGAGAATATACAATATTATTACCTAGTAGTAGTACATGGATACATTTATTTAAGGAAATGAGTATTGTAAGGAAATGTGAAAGTTACTCAGTTAATTAAATAAAACAAAACTCTCTAACCTGACTTACACAGACAAATAAGTAAGGTTATGGTTTTTGTAGAAAAATCACAAAGCATTTCAGAGTTTGAGGTCTTCAATATAAAAACTGGCAATCTAAGTTGTTCAAATTCATCCAACTTTGTAACCAAACAAATGCTTAGGATAGGGGCCACAGAGCAGTTAAAATCAGAGTAGAGTAATTATAACTGCAATTTTCCACTTTTCTGAAGAATGGCAAACACAATATAATACTTTTCAGCCTATGTTAATGCTTAATTCAAAAATAATTTTTAAAAACATCCATTTTCAAGGCTACAATTCTGACGTATATCTTTTCATCTTTTTATGGGAGAAAAAAAGAATTTTGGGTCGGATATCTATTAAATAAATATGGAAAAATTATTGTTAATACCATAGACACTTAGATATGTTCAAACCAAAATGAATGAGAAGGGAAGTATGAACATATTTCACAGGATGCATTTGCAGTTTGTGAAATATGCCTGGAGACGGTCCATAGTTGAAATTATTCTCCAAGAATTTCCTGGATGAACCTAAAATCTTGATACAAATGATAGCCTAAAATCATTTTGTTGATGAAACAAATCTTTGCTTTGAGGGAGTAAATAGTGATGTTGTGGCATATTCCACACTGTCGTAGAAATGGTCAGCAAGCTTCTTATGAATATTTAATTAAATTTATCTAGTCAGTAGTGGCACTTTGAAAAACCTTAAGCTGAAAATTAAAAGAAGCCATGCACCTGGGCATCTGACTGACATCACTTTTAGTTAATATAATGCCAATTGAGTTCCATTGAGCAGTTCATAATGGCCTTTATTTACATTTAATTAGCACCTCTCTGGATTAACTCCTCATTCTATAAGCCTAATGCAACCTTAATACTGGAAGATATGAATCCAATATGATAACAATATGTACCTGGTTGTTTTAATTAATCTGTCTAAACTGAACATGTACTTCAAATTCATAAAGATCAAGCTTTATGCTACCCTTAGACTTCTTGTCATGTTAATTGGCTGCTCTGCTAGAAAATGATCTTTATATTATCTGACTCTGTGGCAGGTAGTATAATTCTAATTTGTTATGAGGAGTGTGGAGAATAAACATATAATCTTTATTTTAGCTATTTATTTAGGCCAAGGAAAGGAAAAGTGTTAACATGGACTAATTTTTGATTGTGGGGATATGAATGGTTAAAGACTTTTCTGTATTTTCAGAAGGTAATAAGCATGTATTATTTATACTGATATTAAAATTAGGTATAAAATCTAATATCATTTTATAATAAATTTTATTAAAATGAGATTAGATTGCATCATATATCACTTGTATATGTACATGTATATGTATATGTGATATATCATACATGTTATATAGATGTAATATAAACTATACAATAACGTAATATAAACTACATATATATATATATGAAATCTATGTCTTGGGAGTCCAGGAAAATCATATTCATCATATGTATTTTTTGCTCATAGCTTACATAACTTCAGCATTAATGAAGGTAAAGGTGAAAAGCAGGTCAAGCAATATAAGACAGCACCTACCTTTATGGTTTGGGATATTAAGTGTATATGAATGAATAAATGAGTGCATGATGTTTCAACAATATTTCTCTTGGGGAAAGTATCTGGGATCTCAAAAAATGAGTGGCAATAACTTGCCAACATGAATTTTTTTAACTGAACTTTTTTCTTCATTTAACTGTTCCCATTAGATTGTCTTAGCATGTAGTAAAAATTGTCATCAGAAGAAACACAAGTAAAATTAATCATTTTTTTTCAGATTCAAGACACATTTACCATCATATTCTAAGATTAGAGTCAATTGCCACTAATTAAATAATTATATTGAGGAAAAGGAATCTCAGAGGCACATTCTATTAATGGTTAGCAACTAACCATGTCCGGGTTAAGAAGAAAGAGAAACAATCTAGTTAAGGAGTCAAAACATTCAAAATATTTAACAGTATATCAGCAAGTAGAAATTAAGAGCCAAAGGAATGTTATACAATCCTTTTGTGGGTTGGAAATTTTAGAAAACAGAGTTCACAATGTTGTATTCTAGTTAGTTATTTAAGTTGGAACTGATGTCAAAACCAACCAGAATTAATGCTAAAAGAGTCTAACATATAACATAAACAGTTTCTTGTATGATAGTCTCTCTGCTCTAAGAATTTAAAGATTAATTTTGTCATATTATCGGAGTAATTGTTGCCTTGTCGTATTTGATAATGGAGCTTGTAAAATTTCAGTATTATTGTGAGAAAAAGCAGATACATTTTTTTTATTTCAAAGTTTATTTTTAAGTGAAGCTTGTAGTTGAATGTGAGAGAATATTGGATTTTAGGTTTCTATCATCCTTTTCTTGATTGCCCCGGTGATATCTCTCACAGCATCCCTTTTCCTAATCTGTAGCTGTCTTCTTTAATTATATCCTATCGCTAAAATAAACTTGTATAGTTTGGAACTACAGGCAGGGAGTCAGAGACAGATTGTTCTCTGGAGAAAGAGAGAGGTAAGCAATGTTTAAGTAAATATAAGAACAACTGGAACAAAGTGAATAAATCTTCGTAAAATGTTCACTAACCAACATTCCCTTTACTCTGACATTTGATTACAAAATTTTTCCTACTTTGTTAAGTATAAATAAAAGCTGAGTGTACCCATATTAAATGAGTGTTCTGAGTCCAGTGGGATTAAATGGGAGATAGCAGCATGCAACCAGACTGACAACTAGGAGGCTCAGGTTTTAGCTCTGGTTCTGTATCTGTTTAATTCTACGACTTTGGATAAAGTGTAACTTCTTGAACCATTACAATACTCATTTGTAAAAGTTCAATTATTCTGTATGATTTTGGCATCTCCTTATTTTTTCTGTTTGCTTTATTTTATTGCATATAATATATAATATTTTTACAATAAAGTATATATAGAAACACATATATACACGGTTTTGAGGGGTTTGAATTGAGTAAACCTACTTAAAGACAAACATGAACTCGATTATTTATGAAATCACATATTATGATCCACTAACTCACTTTTCATCATACCTTATTTTGTCGATTATCATTACCTGGTATTGTTAATTTATTCTTTTCAATAGGGTTCAATATTATGATCTGTATGTTTACAAACTACAGCATGAACCATTGCACAAATAACAAAGTAGAACCCATAAAATTTTTTTAGAAATGAGTACCATTTGATGAATTAACATTTTTGAAAAGAAAGAGAAAACATAGAGTTTTGTGAATTAGTCTAGTTTGGTACTTATTGTGCCTACCTCCTTGCCAAAATGTTAGAGTTGAAGATTGCTAACCTACTATTTTCAAGCCAAAACCTTCTTTGTGACAGTGCTAATCCTATATTAGCCTGTGAATCTGAAATGTCTCCAAGGAGGATAGAAGTTACGTACAATACCCAGTGATGGTAGCCTCTTTCAGTCAAAGCATTAAATTATCTTATTTGGGGCAGTACGGCATCGTGACTTGCTGTGGAACTTAATGTTGATGTTACATCTTAGTAAACTTTCTTGGGCTCAGTTTTACCTTCCAGAAAGCAGGAATAATAGTACTCACTTCATAGTGTTGTTGTAGATATTAAGTGAGATTGAGTATGTGCATAAGGTGCCTATCATCATGGTGACTCACCATGTAAATGAGGATAGCCAAGGAAAGCATTGGAACATAGGGAATCTAATGGAATTTACCTAGTTATTTGTGTTTTTTTTTTTAAGTTTATTGATATAATTCATATATCATGAAATTCATCTCTTTAAAGTATATAATTCAGTGGTTTTTAGTATATTCACATATTTGTGCAACCATCACTACTAATTTTAGAACATTTTCTTCATCCTCCCCTGAAAACCTATACACATTAGAAGTCATTCCCCATTCCCCATCCCCACTGCTCCAACCCAAGGCAGGGACTAATCTACTTTCTGTCTCTATACTTGTATCTATTCTGAACACGTCATCTAAATGGAATACACTATGTTGTTGTTTGTGACTGGATTCTTTCACTTAGTATACTATTTTCAATTTTCATCCATGTTTACATAGGTAGCGATACTTCATTCCATTTTATTGTGAATAATATAAATTCATGTAGGTATACCATTTTGTTTACATATTCATCAGCTGATATTTGGAATGTTTCCACTTTTTGGCAATTATGAATAATGTTGCTATGAATATTTATGTATACACTTTTGTGTGGGTATGTATTTTCAATTCTCTTAGGTATATACCTAGGAGTGAAATTATGGGATCATATGGTAAATCCAGGTGTAAAATTTTGAGGAACTGCTAAATTGTATTCGAAAACAGTTGCATGATTTCACAATTCCATGAGCAATGTATGAGGGTTACAATTTATCGACATCCTAGACAACATTTGTTAATGTCTATCTCTCCTAGTGGGTGTTAAACAGCATTTCATTGTGTTATTGATTTGCATTTTCCCAATGCCTTATGAAGTTAAGCATCTTTTCCTGTGGTTACTGACCATTTATATATGTTCTTTGCAGAAATAGCTCAAATTTTTTCCCAATTTTAATTGGGTTTTTACCTTTTCCTGTTGAGTTCTAAGAGTCATTTATACATTCTAGATAAAAGTCCCTTATCAGATATATGATTTGAAAATATTTTTTCCTATACTATGAATTTTCTTTTCACTTTCTTGATCACGTGCTTTGAAGCATAAAAATATTTAATTTGGTGATGTCCAATTTATCCATTTTTTTCTTTTATTACTTGTGATTTGGTGTCATATCTAGAAATCATTCCTAACCCAATGTAAAAAAATTTTCTCCTAAATTTTGTTCTCGGAAAATTATTATTTTACCTGTCATGTGTAGGTCCATGTCTCCTTTTGAGTGAATTTTTGTGTATGGTATGAGGAAATGATCCAACCTCATTCTTTTTAATGTGTATATCCAGTTTTTCCAGGACCGTATTGGAAAGACCATTCCTTCTCCACTGAATTGTCTTGCACCACTGTCAAAATCAATTCACCATAAATGCAAGGGTTTAGTTTTAGACTCTTAATTCTGTTTTATTAATCCATATGTCTATCCTAATGCCAGTACATACTATTTTGATTACTGCAGTAAATTTTGAAATTGGGAAGTATGAATCCTGCAACATTGTTCTTTTTCACATTGTTTTTTGTTATGCCGGGTGGCTTGTATTTCCATATAGATTGTAAGATCAGTTTGCTAGTTTCTGTAAAAGCCATCTGGGATTTTAGTATGGAACATATTGAATCTGCAGATCAATATGGAAAATATTAACAATTTCAGTCTTCTGATCTTGGCCATGAAATATCTTTCCAATTATTTGTTCTTCAATTTCTTTCAAAAAAGTTTTATAGTTTTCAGAGTACAAGTTTTGCCCTTCCTTTGTTAAATTTATTTCTAAGTTTTTTAAAAAGTTATTTTTGATGCTGTTGTCAATAGAATTGTTTTCTTAATTTTATTTACATATTGTTCATTGCTATAGAAATGCAATTGATTTGTATATTGAGCTTGTATCCTGCAATATCACTGAACTCCTGTATTAATCCTAATAGTTTTTTCGTAAATTTCTTTAGGATTTTTCATATATGATATCCTGTCATCTGTGAATAGAGATAGTTTTACTTCTCTCGTTCTTATCTGGATGCCTTTTATTTCTTTTTCTTTTCAAATAGGTCTGGCTAGAACTTCCAGAACAATATTGAATAGAAGTAGTAAAACAGATATTCTTGTCTTATTCCTGATCTTAGAGGGAAAGTATTAATTCTTTCATCATTAAGTATAATGTTAGCCCTTTATCAGGTTGAAGGAAATGCCCTTCTATTTCTAGTTGGTACAGCATTTTTTTTCATGAAAGGTTTTTGGTTTTTGTCAAATGCTTTCTCTTCCTCTTTTGAGATGATCATGTGGCTTTTATCTTTTATTTTATTAATATGGTATAATACAATGATTGATTTCCAGATGTTAAAACAACCTTGTGTTTCTGGGATAAATCACATCTGCATAACAGATATAAGTCTTTACGTATAACTAGATAGGGTGGCTAATTTTTGTTGAAGATTTTTGCATCTAGATTCATAAAGGATATTGGTCTATCATTTTCCTCTCTTGTGATTTCTTTGTCTGGTTTTGGTATCAGGGTGATAGAATTGGAGGTGCCTCTCCTATTGTATTTTTTTTTTAATAGCTTGTGAAGAATTGAAACTGATTTTTTTTTTAGTTGTACTCACAGGTATGATTTATTAGCACAAAAGATAGAAAGAAAAATCAGCAAAGGGAAACGGCATTGGGACAAAGCGTGGAGGAAAACAGATGCAAAATTTGGAGAGTCCTCTCCCAGTCAAGTCATAAAAGATAGTTTGTGAAGAATTGAAACTGATTTTTAATACCTGTGAGAATTCCCCAGTGAAAGAATTTGGGCATGGACTTTTTTCTTTATGGGATGTTTTAATATTATCTAGTCAATCTATTTATTATTATAGGTCTATTCAGATTTTCTATTTCTTGTTGAGTCAGTTTCAGTTATAGACGTCTTTCTAGGGTTTTGTCCACTTCATTTAAGTTATCTAATTTTTCACATACATTGTTTCATAGTATTTCCTTATAATTCTTTTTATTTATTTTTATTTCTGTAATGTTGATAGTTGGATCCCCTCTCTCATTTCTGATTTTACTAATTTGAGTCTTCACTATTTTCCTAGGTAAGTTTTCCTAAAGGTTTTTCAATATTTTAAAAAAGAAATAACTTTTGTTTTGTTAATTTTCTCCATTGTATTTCCCTTTTCTACTTCATTAATTCCTGTTCTAATCTTCAATATTTCCTTTACCCTGCTTCCTTTAGGTTTAGTTTGCTCTCCTTTTTCCAGTTTTTGAAGATAGATTATTAGGTTGTTGATTTGATCTTTTTTTTTTAAAATAAAGGTGTTTATAACTGTAAATTTTACCCATAAGCACTGCCTTAATTGCATCCCATACATTTTGCTATGTTGTGTTTTTGTTTTCATTCATTTCAAAATATTTTCCAAGCTCCCTTGTAATTGTTTCTTTGAACTATTGGTTATGTAGAAACATGTTGCTTAATTTCCACATATTTATGAATTTCCTGTTTCCTTCTGATATGAATTTCTAATTTCATTCCTTTATGGTAGAGAACATACTTTGTATAATTTAAATTCTTTTAAATTTATTAAAGCTTGTTTTATGGTCTAGTATATGGTCTATTGGTCTGTGCTAGAGAATGTTCTGTGTGAGCTTGAGAAGAAAGTATATTTTGCTGTTTTGGGGTGGAGTGTTCCAGAAATATCTGTTAAGTTTATAGTGCCTTTCAAATCTTATATATCTTTGCTTTTCTTCAGCCTGTTTGTACTATTCAGAATTGAAAACAGAGTATTGAAATCTCCAGTGACTATATTTGAATTTTCTATTTCTCCCTTCAATTCTGTCAGTTATTTCTTCATGTATTTTAGGGCTCTGTTGTTAGATGCTTCTATGTTTATTGTTGTTATAGTCATCTGATGGTGCTTTAGTTTGCTAAAAGCTGCTGAGAACAATATACCAGAAGTGTGTTGGCTTTTATAATGGGAATTTATTAGGTTGAAAGTTTATGTTCCAAGTCTGGGAAAATGTCTGAATTGAGGTATGAGGTGAAGCTCTCTCCCCAAAGGTTCTGGCAAGCCTGGACTCCTGTCATGTGGCAGGGCACAATGGTGGCTATGCTCATACTTGTCTTCTCCTCTGGGCTGCATTGTTTTCAGCTTCTTGCTCTCTTGGCATTCTTTTTCCTAAATGGGTTCCTTTCTGACTCTGCAGATTTCTTCCTGTGTCTGAAGCTCTTTATTCCCCACATTATAAAGAACTCCAGTAAGAGGATTAAGACCCACCTTGGATCATACCCTACTGAAGTGATCTAATCAAAAGATCACATCTAAGATAGTTTTACATGCACAGGAATGGATTAGCTTTAAGAACAGGATTTTCTGGCATCTACTCAGCTTCATAGTGTCACAGATGGATTGAATCTTTACCATTATAAAATACCCCTCTCTAATTACATACATATTTTTTTGTTTTAAAGTCTTCTTTGTCTGCTATTAGTATAGCCACTGCAGCCTTCCTATGGTTGTTGTTTATAAGGTATATGTTTTTCAGACCTTTTACCTTGAACCTATTTGAATCTACAGTGTATCTGTTAACCTTGACTAATTACTAACTGATTGCTTTCTTGTTTTCAACAATGCCCTGGAGCATACATTGCTCTAAAGTCTGATTGAACTAATTTCTGACCCTTTTGCAGAGGTAGTATTTAAGGTCAGTCTTTAAAGTTTGCTTGGACCTCAGGAGGGTTCTTCTTAGCTATTTACTTCCCTGGTTCTCTCTGTTAAACTTCTAGCTCCTCTACCATTTCGCTTTTGCTATCATAGAGCTACCAGCCTTCCCTTAATTGTTCAACATCAAGATATCCATTATTTTATATATTGCCTTTAGGCATGTTCTAAAGGTAGTCATGATTTTAAAGGTAGTCAGCCCCTTAAAAATCACTAAAGAGTTCTCTGTTCTTAGAATTTGTCTATTCCCCTGGGCAGAGGCTCTGCATCACTGCTCTGAAGCTGTAGGTGGGGACAGATACTCATTTCCCTCAGAGTGACACTAGTGTAGTAACCTATGGAAACTGCTGGACAAGCAAGCTGGAGAAAGATAATTGGATTCTACTGTTCTCAGCCTGTCATGCTTAAGGGAGAGCTTCTGCCATACCAGGGGCTGCTGGGTGGAGGAAGGGAGACCCAAACCTCTCACTTGTGTTTGCCTTGAATAGTTTCTACAACATGGGACTTGGTGGGGATGAGAAACACTGGTGGTATTCACTTCCTGGGGGAGAAACTACAGCCATAGACTGGGAGTTGAGGGGAAAAGAGTCCATGTTCTTGGCCACACCTACCCAGAGTAGAGCTTCCATCATACTGAGCTGTGGGGTAGGAGAGGAGCTGGTTATGGTTTAAATGATGTAGACTTTCACTGCTCTTACTGAGATTTAAATAATTCTCCATTTGGTTAGGACAGTTTCTAGAGAATTTAAATGCTTTATTTTTAATTTTTCTTTTAATTTGTTATGATTATTTTGCTGGGAGAAGGTCCACAGAGTTCCTTATGCTGCCTCTGGAAGTGTTTCTCCTTTCGGGATGTTTTAAATTTAAATTATTGTTTGTATTTTTCTGTGCAATTATATGGAAAAGACTTTTGTGGTATCATTTTTGTCTCCCACAAACATTTGATGCCACACAGGCTGTGAGAACGCTCCAGTCAGCATCACAATGACCTCAAATCCCAGAGCAAATTCCAGCCTCAAAGCTGTACATATATAGATGACAGTGGACCTTGGGAAGCTGCTTGATCAGGACTTCTTCAGCATATAGCTATCTCTTTATGTCCTGAGTTATATTTTGTTGGAGGAGAGAGGGGGAGAATATTATTTCATTGAAATTTTAGTTTGGTACAAGACCTAAATAGTTTGCATGGAATCTTAGGAAAAGTGATATTTACTTTCCATTGTTCATCTTCATCAAAACAATGAGGGTGGACTTAAAGTCTTACATTCCAAAAAGCCATTTGATGAGAAGGATCTGATCCTTTATATGTAGTTCAATTGTTTCTATGTTCTCAGCTCAATTCCTGTCTTTCTGGGCTCTGCTCTGGGTTATAGTGGCTGGAAATTCACAAACAAAATTTTCATACTCCCTCGCCTACTAGCCTCTGTTTAGGTTCTGCCAATGAGAGGTGCTAGTTGGAGATTGGAAGGAAGTAGGAAGAGAGGTGTGACTACCTTCTTCTTTCCAATTTCCAGGGGTATCTTCAGCAGTAGTGGAGCAGGATTAACATTAAGGACTGCAGATACAGCAGCAGAAATTTTGAAAGGCAGATCCTAGGTTCTTTGGTTCCAACAACAAGAGATACATAGTTATACAAGAGCTGAAAATTTTCTGTTTTCTCTCGTGCTCCTCCAGCTCTGGGATAATAATGGTTTCATAGTTGCTAATAATCAAGTAACCTCCCTTTCCTCTCTTTTTTTCCTCCATCTTTTCCAATACCCTTGTAACTAATTCTGAATTATTTAATTCCTCTCTGTTTGAAATTACTATGGTGATTTTTCCTTTCTGAATAAATTCTAACTTACGTATAGTATATATCTAAAACTTTCTGTCTAGATTAGGAGGGTAAGAGGGAAAAATGGAGTCAAGTATTTGCAAAAGAATTAGGAGTACTGTGGTTTGTTGATAATAACTGGCATGCAAATAACATTGTAGTCAGGTAAAAAAATAAGTAAAAGCTAAAATTACAGAACTTCTGAACAAAACACAAGGAACATATCTTTGTGACCTGGGAGTAGACAAGATTTTGTAGATAGGCCATAGAAAACAAAAGTTATAAAAGAAAAATATTGATAAATTAGAATTCATCAACATTGAAAGTCTCTACTCACTGAAAGGCACCATTAAAGGAAATGAATAAGCAAGCCACAGAAAATATTTGAAAAATACATATATCTGATGAATGACTTGTATTTAGAATATATAAAGAACTTCTAAAACTCCATAATAAAAAGAAAACTCTCTCTCACCAAAAAAAAAAAAAAAAAAAAACCAAAAAACAAAACCTAGAGCAGACACTGCAAAAGGAAAATATACAACTGGTCAACAAGCACACAAAAAAGTCCTCAACATCATTAGCCACTGGAGAAATGTAAATTAAACCCCTAATGAAATAGCATCAAACACCTACTAGAATGGCTAACATTAAAAGATTGACAATTGGCAACATCAAGTGTTAGCAAAGATGTGTAACAATCAGAACATACATACTTTGCTGGTGGGAAGGTAAAATGTTTTGGTAGTTTTTTATGAAGATGCTTATACACTTATCCCTTGACCCAACAATTCTGAAACAGAGTATTTACTGTAAAGAAATGAAAATATTTTTTTCTCATATGTACTTTATTCTTAATAGGCCCAAAGTGAAAGCAATCCAAATTCCAACACCAGGAGAACAGAAAACAAATCATAGCATATTCTTACAAGGGAATGTTATTCAGCAATAAAAATGAATAAACTACTACATTAAGTAACAATATAAATGAATATTTCAGACATTATGCTGCAGGAAAGAAGCAAGGTAGAGGTAATACTTAATGTGAGATTCCATTCATTTAATTTCTATAACAAACAACCTAATCTAGTGAAATAAATAGCCTATGTTTGCCTTGGAGATTTGGGGAGGATTGCTAAGGAAGGGCATGTAAGAAATTTCTGAGGAGTATGGGTTACATAGTTGTATATATTTGTCAAAATTCTCCTTAAAATTCACTTAAGATTTGTGCATTATACTTTATGTTAACTTTCCACAAAAAATATTTTTAAAAATTGGTAGGTATAAAGAGCCAGATATTCCCAACAGTCCACTACTTGACCTTTGCCAAACTTCTCACTTCAGAGGTAAAGGTTCACTCTCTCTAGTGTAACAAGTTTTATTCTCATCTGTGAAACATCTTTGGAAATTTTTTAGTTTTGTTCCAAATCTATGGATACAAAGTCTATTTACTGCCAAGATATTTCTGCTGGTTCAAACTATTTGTTTACTATCATTCTTTTATTGAAATAAAATAAAAAAAGAAATAAAGGAAAGGAAAGTTACATAGATAAAACCCTGACCTCCTGGGCAGATTCTTGCAATGAATATGTAAGACTTGGGTTTTCTGACACATACAGAGAAAGTTTCCATTTGGATACTCTTTTTTAAGATCTTGACTAAATAGATAGAGCAATAGACAGTGTCTGAACCAGTTACACTCTATCAAGTATAGCATGAAGTTTAAGAGCACAAGCTTTGCAATAACCTACAAGTGAATTCAAATTTCATCTCTACACCTTAAGAGTTGTATAACCTCCAAGCACTTTTTAACCTCTTTGAACTTCAATGCCCTCATTTGTAAAATGCAAATAATGCTAAACTCAAAGTGTTAATAGGATTAGATGAGAAAATTTAATAGGATTAAATGTGAAATAACTCAAAACCTGACATTACCATCAAGTTTCATTATCAAGATAGACCAGAAAAAGTGACTTTACACAGTTCAGATGTCTATTTTTATCATAAACAAAGTTTATTTGAATCAAACTTTGGCAATTTCCAAGATAAATTGAAAAAAGACAATGTAGGGATAAACTATTCACTAATTCTCTTCATCTAATTTATTATAGGCCTAGGTCAAGTGAAGGATTTTTAAATTTCAGAATGTTTCACTAGTAGACTGACAACTCCTGACTTTGAGTAGACTGGTGGAGGTTCTATTTCATTTCCCTTTAGGCTCTTTGTCCCCCTTCTCTCCTGCCCTGGTCATGGATTTTGCTGAAATTTACCCACACTGCTAAGGATTTCAGACACCTTTCAGTATGTCTGTCTGATTATTATTCATTCACCCATCAATAAATACCTAATAATTTCTCTTTTTTTTCAAGATATAATGGTAAGCATTAATGTTATTAGCATTGGCTGAAGAAGATAGACAAAATCCCTATCCTCAAAAGCAAGTATGTTAAGAAACTGAGTAAATTATTAGACTGTTGTTTAACTAAGTTTCAATTAGCCACCCAACAGAGCAGTACAACATTATGATATTATGTTGGCAAGCATTAGGGGTTTGGGCAGGCAAGAAATCCTGAAGAAAGTGGCATTAAATTGGGATCCAAAGATGAGAGGGCATTTGTAAGTGCACATGGAAGGCATGTGATGCTTAAAAATACTTATAAAGAAAGTTTATGTGATTGGAGCTCACAGGAACAAATGGCTCAAGATGAGAATTAGCTGCAGCTAGATGATGGAGGTCCTTTCAGACCAGGATAGATATGCTCTATTTCTTTATACGACCTTGTTTATAAGGGCCTGTTTATTCTAGTTGTGAAAGGTTTGCTGTTAATTCTGCAGTGCACTGCCTTTGTCGACTCTTGTCAATTTGTGTATACCTTTGAACTCCCTGGCGATATGCAATCAATCTACTCTACAGACTAGACTTTCTCTTTGGTTACCCGTGCTGTAGGCTATAATTCACTATTTCTAGGCCTCTAAGATCTCTCACTTTTAGCTCTCAGGTTTATGACATCACTGAATCCAAGCCTTGTCCCCAGCCAGTGTCCTCTGGCAGTGTATTCTCTCAAGCAGGACCAGGCCCTCACCAACCATCAGCTCTTCCTGGTGGGGCTGAGTATTGAATTCTGTGGTGAGGATTCCACTTTTGGCTGGCCTCAACCCACCCTCAGGTCTCCATTCTCCATAGCAGCAGCAGTAACTGCTGCTGCAGCAAAGTTAACCTTTATTAGGTTTTTACATGTGGCCAGCAATTAATACATTTTACTTATCTTCTTTCCAATACCTGCAAGGTGAGGCTGTTTAGCCTCTATTCACTAAGGAGAAATGCAAGCATTATGAAAGATTACTCCCTCGCCCAAAGTTACACAGTGAGTACAAAATTACCAAGATCTAAGCCCTCTGTGATTCGAGAGAAAAACAATGGCAACAGCAAAAGCAATTCCAATTATTTTTTCCTTGTTATAGAGGAAGAAAAACCATAACTTAAGGTCTATGAACATGAAGTAGAATAAAGAATACCTCCAAAAGCAATAGCCCTCAAATCATGAGATCCCCTTCTCCTTGTTTTTATTTTTTTTATTAAAAAAAAATGTTTTTATTTAGCTGCTTTCTTTTCTCTCTGTTTATGGATTAATGCCCCACCTCCATTCATTTCAAGAGTCTTGGAGTACTTTCAAAATTCTTTAACTCTCTTCTCTCTCATTCTTTCCCAGTCAGTGCTACAGATTGATCCCAAACACACAATAATCACTCAAAAATAAATCACCAGGGCTTCAAATTCAAATTTTAATTCTAAATTGGGCAGGTCCTGTCATTTGCTAACATATTTCTCTGGTAAGTTTTCAAATTTCTTTCAGCAAAGCCAGCAATATTAAGTGAGGTGGAAGATAAAATGATTTGTAAGGTGGAAAAGCACATTTTACTTTGAGTGTCTTTTTTTCTGATTATTGATGTAGACCCACCACAATATAAAGGAAATAGATTACTTGAAGGACAAAGACATGAACAGTATCAGGTAAACTAAATCTGAGATAAAGTCAAAACAAGAAAAGAGGCTGCTTCTAAAATCTGCACAGAAAAATTGTCCTCACTAAACTATAAGTAGACTGTAGAATCACCATAATCTTCAGCAAATACTTTTATACCTGCCGCTTTATTTTTTAAATCTCAAAACACTTCAGGAAATATTTACTCAAAAAATATTCCCAAGTACTTGATTTTAATTTTTACATTTTTAGAAAATTGTAGTCCTTGCACAAATTACTATCTATTGTGCATTGCCAAGTATAAAAAGTTTACAATAAAACAGAAGTGTATTAAATATAAGAACTCTGTATTACATAAGGCAATATCTCACTATTGTTTACCGATCAAAATATCATAAAAAATATAAGACAATTGGGACTAGACCTTAAGAAAAATATGGATTTTAATTTCAGACTATAAAATGGAGAATTGTTGAATAGTTTGTGAGATATGTGTTGATTGTGATAAGCTGTTGTAATTTGTATTGTATTTCATTTGGGGCTTCTCAGTATTCAAAATTGACTATTGAAGCTTTTTATATGAATGGCAACCTTTCCTGAACATTCATTCTATAACATTTAATTAATGTGTCCTTTTGGCACTTAAAATATCATCTAAATAGTTTTTTGTGTGTAGGGAGTGTGTAGGGAGGGGTTAGTTTAAACCAAAGAGGAACAACAATAAACGCTGAACTCATTTTCATCGAATTGCCAAGAGACACTACTATAGAGAAGCAGCCACTCTTATGATAAGCAAGACACACATCTAAAATCCCATTCAGGGTGCTGAAAATTCCACCCTTAATATGTTTGTAAATATATTGTTCTAAAATCAAACTCCTTGCTTGATGTTGATGCTACATCACTTGGATATTGTGCAGGGGACCTGAATCTAGAAAATGTAATTTCCCTGTTGCTTATCTCATGAAAACCTCTATTTTTAATATCAACTGTATATGAACTAGAAGGATTGTGACAACCTCATCTCTAATGTAACCAGAGTTGTGTTTATTTTACTGTTTTGCTTATAGAAAACACAGAAATACCATATAGAAAAACACATACTACTTCATGGTTCTGATGCTGATGATTTTGAATAGACAATCTTCTGGCTGGAAGTAGAATATAGAAACACTGACCAAAATGCAAAATATTTTCACTTTTTGGGATATTTGAGTCAACGAAAGTCTAGCATAGACAAATTTTTTGTTATACAATTTAATGTAATTCATTGAAAAAAGGAATTGTGTATATTCCATATGCAAAGAAATATGCAATTTAAAAATTCCTGTTTTCTCTCTCTCTTTATGCTTAATAAATGCAATGTTGAAGTACATTGGCTATACAGATGTATTATTGCCATTCAAATATAAAATTATTTTGACCTGTGTGGTATAACTTTTTGCTTCCTTTTTTAAAAGTTGATGAATATCCTATGTATACATCCTGTCTTAAACAACCTAAGTACGTAATTTACCAACAGGTACATAATACATTTAAGCATCATGAATTAGCATTCACTACATTTCATTTAGTGACTATTTTACACTGGCCAGTGGAAATATTTGTCTCCTAATTGATTTTTATATTTTTACCTTGTCATGTATTTTATTTAGAAATTACTTACTTTCAAGTTTATATTATTTTCAGGCACTTTGAAAACTACTAAATTAGCTCGATTAGCAATGATTTGTTTAGTATATTATTAAAATTCCCTTCAAGACAATTTTGCTTTACTTGGTGAATATCCTTAATGCAATAATTCATTAGTAATGGGAAGTTAACAAATGACTTTTTTTCCTTTCAATAGAACTTCAGATTTTCTATAGATGACAGTTTAGGCATTGGCAGCCTATTAGCCCTATGTAGCAAATCTAATGAAGACTTTTTACACACTGTTATAGTCTCTAGTTCTTCCTAACTGAACTGAGGCTTCTAGTTCTTTTTACTGACTCTGTGCTACTTCCAAAATATTTCCAGTCTCATTCTAATCCCTTTTATGTCCCAGTACCCTGCACAGTACCTGGCATTTAATCATGTTTGTTAGGGCCTGACAGGAGCCTGGCCTTCACTTCACCCACTGTTTGAGTTTTCTTTCTCAGGAATTAAAATTACACCCTTCAGGGGATGAGCTGGAAGAGGTCATCTGGTCTTCTCTTCTATGGCAAGCGGCCAGCAACTTCAAAGTCACCCAAGGTTAAAATCCGTCCTTCATGTGGGGCATTCCCTGTACTATTCTGTGCAATGTTCCCTGAACTGATAAAAGCTAGCTCTCATCCTCTACACTTCCCAGAACCTCAGCTAAAATCCTTACTCAACAGTCATGGACTTCTCAATGGCCCTGGCCTACTACAATTGTCATGTCACTAGGCCAGGTTTATGGGCCCTTACCAAATTAAACTCCAAAGCAATAACTTACCAAATTAAAAATAGGTGGCTTCTTTGAGGAACAACTAGAGCTATTTAAAAGGAAAGAAAGAATATAAGGAAGAAAGGGAGTAAAAAGTGGTAAAAATTGAAAAATGGAAATATATGGCATACACATCAACCTCTAACTGACCACGAGTAGAAGTATGTTATCCCAAACCAAATTTCTCACTGTGCTTAGACTGAATGGTATAACAAGTAATTTTATCTCCATGTTAAAAAAAAAAAATCTTTGGATAGTTTAAATTCTGTGGCGGTGGGGTAAAATAATGGAAGTTTTTACCAAAAAAATCTCAAAATATTTTATAATTAAATAATGCAAGCTCTCTGGAAGCTCAGTGTGTTTATTTTGTTCATCATCATGCATCTAGACTAGTACCCAGCACACCCAGTACATACATGTTATCTGTAAATATTAGTTATATGATTATTAAATAAGCAAATTAATTTCAGTGGAACACTGCGGGGTTATCTGTCTGGTATCTTTTTCCTAGCAAGCATTCTCCTTTACCCTCACATAGTTGGAACTAAAGCAAACAAATTGATCATGACCCTGTCCTTTGGTCACAGCTGATTGGTTCGGGAGTAAGCAACTCACCCAAACTCGGCTGATCATAACGCCCCATTCTTTCCTCTCCCTCCAAAGAGTCCCTTTCCTGGGTATTATGGATTGAGTCATGTTCAGTTTCTCCAGTCCTATGGGTATGAATTCATTTGTAAATAGGACCTTCAAAGACCCTATTTGGATGGGGCCAAATTAAATTAAGGTATGCCTTAATCTGATATGGCTGTAAACAGGAATTTTGGATGCAGATAGTTAGGAGAAGCCAGAGAAGAAGAAAGAGGTTGTCATGTGAGGAAGACAAAGATGGTTCTATAAACCAAGGAATGTCAAGGATTGCTGGAAAGCCATCACTAATTCACTAAAGGCTCCAGGAGAAAGCATTGACAAACCTGGATTGTGGACCTTTAGTTTCAAAACTGAGAGCTAATAAATTCTCATTATTTAGGTAAATTCAGTGTGTGGTATTTGTCATAGCGATCCTGGCAATACAAAACACTCGGAAATGTGGCCAAAATCAAGTGAATTGCCTTGGGATGACTGATTCTAAGACTTAAATTTCAGGAACTATTGGCAGCCATGTTTCCCACATTACAAGATTGTATTTGCACCATTGTCCTAGTAGTATTCAAGGCCCAAATGCATTTATTTTCCAGTTGTCTGAGATACTTGAACATTCACTAAATAAATTCTCGAATTTTCTTAAACTAGCTCAAGGTTTGTTTTTCTTTTTCTTATTACTTGTAACTGAAAGGGTATTAAATCAAGCCTTTCTCTCTTTCTCCCTTCCTACCTTCTTTCTTCCTTTCCTTTCGTCCATTCTTTCTTTCTTTAAAACTATTCATTGAGCTATTCATCTCCTTGCTTATCTATTTTCTATTTAAATTACTTATCCTTAGATTAAAGGTTCAACATGAATAACCAATAATGAATTTTCAATTTCCAGTACACTGGGACCCCTGCTATGGACATGAAGTAACCAGAGTCATGGAATGAGAAGTTTTAGTCTCTCAAATATGATTACCTATTTGTGTTAATACATTCCCAGGGGCTAAATATAGAAGAATAACATTATTAACAGAAATATTTTCTTAATTAGTTGTTTTCTTTCCATTAAGTTTAAATACTATATGTTTCTTGACAGCATGATTGATGTAATTATTATCTCTAAGTACCAATTATTGAAGCAAGAGAGCACACAATGCATAGTTTGAAACTGCCAGAATATACCTGGGTCAAAATGTCTGAAAATCTTTAAGTTCAAAACTCCCTCAGGATTTGTAGCATTGACTGTCTTTTCTAAACTTCAACCCTGAAGGTTATTTAATCTTAATAAAAACTACCTTTTCAGTTTGAGCATTTCAACCTTTAAGAAGATATTGTGAAGACATTTGAAAGAAAAAAAAGTGGAGGCTTATTTAAATGAGAGTGATTTAAAAATATTTAAACACCACTTAATACATATAATTGACATATAGTCTTTAATAATTGTAATGATTGCCACCACTCAACAACACTTACTATGTGCCAGATACTTTCAATATAGCTTTATACACATTGAATTTTGTCATTCTCATACCACTTCCTGAGGAAGGTATCATTATAATCCCCATTTTATAGTTAAGTAAACTTTAAGGCAGAGAAGTTAAGTAACTTGCCAATTTCTTTGAAAATGTTTGAGTTCTAGCGTATTTAGAGGATAAGTTTCTACATACCCCAAAGTTGCTTATTAGAGACTGAACTGACTAAACAGCAAAATTTTCCAAATGTCTCCCTAGAATCCACAATTCTTCCTTTTCAAAGCTGATCTGTTTTTCATGGGTGCATCATTAGATGCATTTACATGTATAAAATAAAATGAAGAATGAGTCTGAATATTTCAAAAAGAAAGAATAAAATATATTCTAGCCTTAAAAAACAGGACAATTGAAGAAAAACATTTCTGTGGTCTTTATTTTTTATAAAATAAACCATTTCAGTTATCTTTAGAGTGAGTGTGGGCCTAATGCTTCAAAGCGGAATTTTGGAGTCAGAAGCCTATATTCTACTTCCTTCCTCTAGTACTTCCTATCTGTGTGAGCTTGAGCATGGCACATTACTTTTCCAACATCACATGGCTCATCTTTAAAATGGAAGTTTCATGTCCTACCTACCTTGAGTGTTTTTAAATAGAAACAAAAAGACAACTTACTTGAAATATTCTATAAATTGTGAAGCCCAAAAATGCATTACAAATGTAAGGCATTATTACATTGAGGTTCTAGGCTTTTTCTTGTTAAGTATCAAAATTGCCAATCAACCCTACCCAAAATCACTATGTGATATTATGGGTTTTTTTCCAAGATTTCTTTCTTTCTTTCTCCCCTTCCCCCCAACTTGTTGTTTTTGTGCTCACTGTCTGCTCTCTGTGTGTTCTTCTGTACTTGTCTTCTCTTTAGGCTGTACCGGGAACCGATCCTGGGACCTTCTGGAGTGGGAGAGAAGTGATCAATCTCTTGTGCCACCTCAGCCCCTGGTCTGCTGTGTCTCTTACTGTCTCTCCTCTGTGTCTCTTTTTGTTGCATTATCTTGCTGTGCCAGCTCTCCACATTGGCTAGTACTCCTGCACGGGCCAGCTTGTCTTTCACCTGGAGGTCCCAGGTATCGAACCTTGGACCTCCTATATGGTAGAAAGGAGCCCAATTGCTTGAGTCACATCTGTTTCCTGTGATGTTATCTTTCTTTATATTGGTATACTATTATTTGCTTTAAAATCCCCTTTGAAATATATCATGTTAGATTTAAAATATCTTTTATTGAAATTATTATTCTAGTAGTCACAAAGAGTCTAAGATATGTTTTAAAATTCATGATTCTAAATAAATTTAAGTGTGCCTTTTGGTATTCTGAAGATTTTCTCTTATTTTAATCATGAGTAATATTACTAGAGTCACATTTCTCAATTGATTTCTTATTAGACCAATAAAGAATATCATCAGGCAATTGGCTTTCATATTTACCTCAGAGCAAAGGTGGAAATGAAAGTGATGGCACCATTAAAACATATGGTCCTTATTAATTTCCTTATTCATTTGATATATATTACTAATTAGAATTTGAATTATTGAGAGGGAGCCTTTCCTCAGAAATGGATATAATTTTCTATAAGAATATTGACATTTGATAATATATTTAGAAATCGCTCATTTATGACTCCCTTAATTTTTTTTAAAAAACAGGTAAAAATATTCCAAAAGTATCAAAGCTTACTTACTTGGTTTCAAAAGTCATGTAAGTGTGACTCTAATGGAATCATTAGCTAAGCACTGAATACTTTTCATTCATAGAGCTTATCCCTTAAGGTGAAGGGGTAAGAAAATTAAATTGCATTTTAACAGGAATTTGCAAAGCCTTGTTACTTTTTTTCTTTGATAACAGTATGAGATATATGGGAAGATGCCCATTTTTCAGAAACAGGAAATGAGAAGAAATAATGCAGACAACAAAGTCAGGGAAGGAAATGGGAACTTGAAGCTTATTTCCTATCAGCCTTGTGTTTTGTGGTAAGACTGCATGTATATGTACCACCACATAGTAAAGTGGAGTGGGAAAAAAAAAGGTTGGGAAAGGGGATAGGGACACATTTCAAAGCAGCTTTAGTTACTATGGTAAACTTAGAGGTTAACATGAACTTGGAGATTTAGATGTGAACACATCAGCTAACTCAGGAAGAACATTCAAAAATCTTTTACAGCCACAAACTTTCTCCATAGAGTGTCCATATTGCCTGTGCCACCCACACTCTATTCAATCAATCTGTCTCTTCCTTGTCAAATGTTTGAAAGAACCTAAGCATCTGACTTCAGAAAGTACACTGTGTTCTCCACAAGTTCATAGATTCCATGGAAACTAAAAACAACTTGTTTAAAGGAACTTTTATTTTTAAAAAAATACATAAACTGTAATTTTTCTGTAAGAAAACTCCATTTAATTTTTATTTTATTTATTTATTTTTTTAGGAGGCAGGGGGATTGAACCCAGGACCTCATACACGGGAAGCAGGCACTCAACCACTGAGATACATCCACTCCCTTCCATTTAATTTTATATTATACTTTGTCAAATTCCTCTGGCTGGTTTCTCATTAAATTAATTTGGAACTCTCCACTGAAAAAGTTTTTACCTAGGATTTATAAAGCAAAGGAGTCAGTACTCTTGCCTTGCCACTACCACTTACTGTGTGAAATTGCCTAAATTATCTAGCTTCTCTGGGACTCAGTTTTGCCACAGATAAAACTGGCATATTACCTCATAGATTGTTTGTAAACATTAAATGAGTTAATATGTGCAAAATTCTTAGACCAGTGCCTACCACATAGGAAGTGCTTGACAAATAAGTAGCTATTGTTATCACATTCAAACCCTCGTTGGGCATATAAGATAACTAAAATCCAGAGACCTAATGAGCCATACCCAAAGTCACTCAGCAGCATCTGATAGGCAAGTCTCCTCACCTAGTTTTGTGCAAATCCATTCTTTGAATCATTAACAATCATTTCTTCCTTTGTTTTACAGCATTCCTTTTATACAACTCTCCCACCATGCTTACACATGGAATTTTGAATGTATGTTTTTATCCTAATCCAAACTTTCCTTCATTCCAGCTACATATGAAATCTTTGGGACAAGAAAACCACTTCTTATTCCTTAGCACAGTATCCTGGTACTTGGTTTTGGCTCAACAAACATTTGTTGAATGAATGAATATATGAATGAAATTATGAATATGAGTTTTGTTGGTCGCAGAAACCTGACTTTATGACTGCTCTCCAAGTTTAATAATAAAAGCTAGTTGCTCTTTTTTTTTTTTTTTTTTTTTTTTTTTCCGGGGGAGAGCGCGAACGCAGTCCCCCACTACCGCAAATTATGCAGTGGAGTTTCCCACATTTGGGGAAATCGCAGGGGTCAGCATATCCGGAGTGCAATGGATAAGCCTCGCCCTGGGAAAACCACCTTCGTGATCATGGTATCTCCCCTGCCAGGTAAGTATAGTTGCTATTAATATAATTCAAACTAACTTAAAAAGGGTAGGAAGACAATTTTAGTGACTTTGTCACCCTGCTTTCCATAAATGATACAATTTCTGAGTAAAGCAATTAAATTTCTCTCAGTTGTTGCAATTATTGACCATCTGATTAGTGTGTTTTGCCTTACGTGGAAGTTCATTTCAGGAGTTGCTACATAGAGCAATTTAGATCGACACAGTATTGATTCTCCTGAATACAAAGTCCTTAACCTTCTTCTTTCAGCATCTAAACAAAGCAATGCCCAAGGACTGTTCAGCTTCACACAACTACTGAACCTAATTATGAAGCAGGGTTTGGCCTTGTAGACTGAGTACAATAACGGCATAATATTACTATCTCTGAAGAACAGAAAGACAAATAAATTTGAACAAGGGCGTTGAAAACATAAATAGAAAACAATGAGAAAAATGAAGAAAAGTTGAAAAGTGGGTAGTCTTTCACCTTTACAACTTTTATATCTATGTTTATTCAGCTTTTATATCTATGAAAAAAAGAAAAATTAGCCTGGTAAGGATACAATGTTGTTATCATGGGGTCTCAGGCTGATTGAATGACAAGTAGAGGAAATGTTACATAAAAGAGTAGTGGAGGAGATCTACTGCAAAGGAATAAAAAATTTAAGAAGATAGAATAAATATGATAATAAAAAAGGAGAAAAATATGTTGAATGCAGTAATGAAAATACATTGCTTATTATAATTTTTGTGTACTACATAAATAAGAAAAAATAAATTAGTAGATGTTATAGATTGAATCATGCCCCCCATAAAGACATGTTCAAATTCTAGTCCTGTGGATGAGAACCCATCTGTAAACAGGGTCTCCAAAGATGCTATTAGTTAAGGTGAGGCCAAAATGAATTAGGGTGAGCCTTAATCCATTATGACTGGAGTCTTATAAGCAGAGAAAACTGAGACACAGTCAGAGTATGAAAGAGATGGCCATATGAGAGGTAGAGTTTGAGCTATGAATTACTGGCAAGCCACCACCAGAACACTATAGTCTTCAGAGAAAGCATGATTCTGCTGATTTCTTGATTTTGGACTTCCAGCCTCCAAAACTGTAAGGCAATATTCATATTGTTTAAGCCAGCTAGCATATAGAATTTGTTATAGCAGCCCTTTCAAACTAAGACAGTAGATCTTCAGAATTATCACTCTACCCCTTAGTGCCCAAATTGCTTGCTATCTTGAATGCAACTTAGCCAGAATCTCTAAGGCAGAGAATCTCCTTTACTTGCTCTGCCTGGTCTAGGGACCTATTTTTACCCCCACCACTTTGAGATAAGAGGGAAAGAAAGAGGTTCTTGAGTAAAGAGAGCACACCAAAATTGTTATCGTTATCCAACAAAAAAATAAGCATCCCCTATGTACAAGGCATCAAAGGATACAAAGATGAATGGCAAAGTATCTTTCCATACACTGCTCATGATCTAATAGTTTGACAGATTTAATGGGATAACCAAAGCATAAATGATTCATTCAAGGTAATTGAGCATGGGAGTTTTAGAAAATGGGGTTAAATATTTAGATTGCTTGGAAATGATAAAACTATTTTCAAATTATGAATAGGGAATAGTATCCTATATTTCTTAACATTTTTTTATTTCCTGACTTTAAATATCTTTAGTATCATTAAATATCACTGCCTCTTATAGCTCTATTCTGTGTATTCTAAAAGGAAATATGCCTATTAAGGGCTAAATCTTGAAATAAGGAAAGATATATCTAAAATCTGGCATTACAGATAAGAGCAATAACCCATTATCATGACAAAAAAAGTAGGTTTATTTTAGTTACCAATTCCTAATGATCTCTCAAATATCATGCTAATGACTCAGTGCTTATTCACCCTTCAGACAAAACACCCCATAGTTAGAAGCCTTCAAGGCTGCATTAGATCTTCACTTATCTGAAGGTCACCTGTAATTATTCAGTCATTCACCTCACAGGGGTAGTGGATGGAATGACTAATGTGTCATTGATAACTACTTTAAATGGTACATATTAAAAGCCAGATTCACATCTTGTATTCCTTTATGGAAACTCAATGAAAAGGTAGGATAATGAAATATTCTTTGGAGACTTTCAGCAAAAGAACCTGTCTGAATGGGTGAGACCATTTTTAAAACCAAGCTCACCAAGAAAGCACTGCAGCTGCTATAAAGTGTTGGCCCCCAGTGGTATCTTAACAAATATCCTCAACATTCATTACATCATCACTGCTGCCATCTGTACACATCACTATGTTTTTGTTGAGAAGTGAGTGTGATAAGATGCAGCTCTTGAGACTATTATAATTTTTATTTTAAATGGATGTTTTTTTAGTACTTCAGCCTTTAGCACAAAATGCTGTTGTATTTGAAGACAGTTTGCTTCTTTTAAAAGTGAAACAAATCTCAAAGTTGTGATTTAAATGTGCATTGTCTCCTTTTAGCAAGCTCTATGAAAACACACCCCTAACATCCTATTTATTTTTCTGCATTTAAGGAAACAATTTATAGCTTAAATCCGTGGGGACTCACACATTTTAAATTGCTCATGCTCATTCTTGTTTGTTAATAGGAAAATGTATTTATATAAATGGAGAAAAATATCCTCTGCAGCTTCTAAGGTGAAGACAAGTTCTGAGATCAGACTTAATTAAACATGAATCCAATGTATTTTGGGTCATGGTGTGGTAAGGCTCATATGGAACAAGAATATGAAAAAAAGGAAGAAAACTCATTCCAAAATGTTAGTATTTCTCTTGGGAGAGAAGAGGCTATCTATTCTATCAAAAGACTCTTCCTAAAGTAATAGCATTTCACTGACATTTTGATGCAGTGTTCTATCAGCTCTATAAGCATGTGATCTATGATACATAATGGCAGGTTTCTTTATGACTTAGAGAGGTAAATATAAAATGGATAGGAATAAAGTAAAATACTAATATGTCTACAGAAATCTGGTAGGCAGAATGCCTCACCTCACAATGTCCAATCCCTAATCCCAGAAACCCTTGAATATATTCCATTACATGTCCAAAGAGACTTTGCAGATGTCATTAAGATAGGGAGATGATCTGGGCCCAATCTAATCGTGTGAGCTCTTGAAAGCAGAGAATGTTCTCCAGAAGCAAAATAGATGCATTGGAAGTGGAAGCCAGAGAGATTAGAAGTATGAGAAAAACCAGTACTTGTTGGTTTTAGGATGGAAGAGGCAACATGACAAAGAACCCAAGTGGCTATAAAGTGCTTACAGAGGCTCTCATCCGACAGGACAGCCCTCAACTTCAAGGAACAGAATTCTGCCAAGAACTTGCATGTGCTTGGAAGTGGCTTTATCCCTCGAATCTCCAGATAAGAGCTCAGGCCATCTGCCAGCATCATTTTAGTCTTAAGAGACCCTGAGTAGAGGAAACAAGTGAGTCCATTTTGATTTCTGATTGACAGATCTGTGAGATAAATTCACATTGTTTTTAGCCACTAGGTTTGTGGTAATTTGTTATAGCAATAATAGAAAACTAGAACAAAGATGTACTTGATTATAAAGTTACTTCAAGAACTAAGCAATATCAGTTTGCATTTGGGGTCTGGAGATAGCTTTTCATGGAATACAACTTTCTGAAAGGCACTAAACATTCTGGGAATGGATGGAAATACAAGTGGTAAAAAGACAATGACCATGTCTTCAAGGGATTTGAGGGAGACTCCAATAAACAAATGACTATTTGACTAGATTCAAATAAAATGCTGTGGGAACTAGAGTTGGAGGTGACTCCCTGAAGAAGCAGATGAAGTTTCACAGGGGTGCTGATGGAGTTGAGTTCAGCGGAAGAGAGGGTCTTGATATTGTTTGAGAATCTCGTGAATGCCACACTTGAGTCTAGACAGAACCACATGCAGGGAAGTACCCCAATGTGCAGTCTTCTCTGTACCATTGTAATGCTGGAGGGCTCAGCCTGAGCCAATCAGGAGGATTCCAGAATGGTGGCCAGAACTATTATAATATGTTCAGCCTAAATATTGGCTGCTATGGAAGTTAAGAGTCATATTTGTAGCTTGCTCTGGCAATTGAATGTTTGAGGTGCTCTGAAATGTAATCAGAAGAGCAGTAAAAAACTCTCATTATTTTTCAGAATCAAGCATGTATTTTTAAAGGAAAAATAGAGTTGTCTTATCCTTATCACAATATTACAGAATCAAAATCTCTATGGATGGGTTGAGTGATAGATTTAGTGATAGATTTATATTTGTGTGAACTCCTCCAAGAATATTGTTTACAAGCCAAGTTTTTATGAAGGTGCCAGGCAATTCAAGGTTATATAATAAACTAAGTACTGAACTCCACATTCACTATGCTTTCCAGGTAACATTAGCACAGCAGACAGGAGGGACATCTTGCTCTTATGGTTAATATGCAAGGGTTTAATCCAGGTTTTCTGTCACAGCTTTAGCTGCACTTGTTTGACAGATGACAATAGTGAGCTGCTACAAGATTTTCCTCACAAAAGTTCTGGTTTCACTTCAACATGCAGAAGAATTACTATCCCATACTCTAATATTTTAACTTAGGAACACAGTCCTCAAAAACTTTACCTGAGTAGGAAAAAGGCAAAGCCTGTGTTACCATTATCCAGTATAGCTATTGAAAAATATCAGTATTGAATTCATAGAAGGAAAAGTCCTTTGGGAAAAGTGAATCATAATATATTTATCTAAATAATTAACTATAATAACCTTCTGTGTTGAGTGATTGGATATAGACCAATTAAATGTTTAAGGACTTCTGATTTTCATTTTTTGATAGTAAACTCAAGCCACAATTTTTAACATTTAAATAAAAAAGAAAGAAAAAACAGCTAAAAGTCAAAGATATCTAAAGTCTGTTTGCTCTCTTTGGAGAATAGTGACCTGAAAAAAACCATACATGAAATTTATACAAAATGAAACTTGGTTTAATTCAAGTGAAATATCCTCTCAATCATCCTCTCCAAAATTTGGATGTGTATATGTGTCTTGGGAGAGTGGGGGGCAAATTGTGAACTCACATTTCTTATAAGTATGTCATACCTCTTGGACCTTTCCCAAAGCATCTTTGAAGAATTGTTGTTTGTTTCTGAATTAAAGGAGGAATTATCACATATTAAAGTAGAAATAAGGAAGAGTCATGATTTTTTTCATTTTTGTAAAAACAATTTATTGAAGTATATCATTCATACATAAACATACATAAACTATTAGTGTTCAGTAAACATCGTGAACTTACCAAACAAACATGCATAATATCATACAGGGCTCCCACATATCACCCCCCTGCCAAACACCCTGCATAGTTGTGAAACATTTGTTAACAAATCATGAAAGAGCATCATCAAAGTATTACCACTAACTATAGTCCGTATCTTCCTCCCCCATACATTTTTTTGAGGATTTATTTATTTATTTACATTTATCCATTTTTACCCCCTCCTCCCCGTTTTTGCTGTTTCTGTGTCCATTCACTAGGCAACTCTCTGTATCCGTTTCCTGCCCTCTCTTCTCATTCTTTTCCTCCTGTATTCACTGGGACTTGATCCTCGGAATCTCCGATGTGGGAGACAGGCATCCTACCGCCTGCGCCACTTTAGTTCCTGGTTTATCAGTGCTTCTCATCTTGACTTTCCTTTGTGTCACTCTCCTGTTATGTCATCATCTTGCTACGGGGCCTGGTGGTGCACAGGCCCCAGGTAATCACTTATAAAAACATATAGAAACCTTTAATAGAGATTCATGTCTACAGTAAACAGTTTTTAAGGGAGAAGAAAGAAAAACATTAGTGGGTTGGGGCTGCCTTTAATGACTGATTGTCATAATTAGAGATACCTAAAATTAACCCTGATGTAGAAAGAGGTTAACATTTTGCTTTCTAGTTAACAAATGGTATTAGGGACAGCATTGTATGTACATACACAAAGCACATTTAATGTTATATAATTTCACATTAGAAATATGAAAAATAATCATTGTTCTTATAATACAACGTACATAAGATAAATATGGTCCAAATCCTGCCCGGTGGAGCCTGTTGTACTAAGACTTGCATACTAAAGATTTGTGTTTTATGAGGAAATTAAGTTATAGTAAACTCTTCTTAATAATGTATTTCTTTTCTTACCTTAAGTTCAGGTTTAAAAAACCTGAATGGATGTGGTTAGATGGAGAGGGAAATTAATTGTGGAGCAATCCAGACAGAAAATTAAGTGATAATAAACATTCAAATACTAAGATGACTTAGAAATAAGGCTTTTTCTTCCCCAAGGAGAATTCCAGTAGATATGTCCGCTTTTTCATATGGTCTGAACAAATAGAGTTGTTGATCTTGAAGACATTAAAGCAGTGTCTTTTTATTAGTATGAGTAAATAAGAGTGTAAGGTTTGACTTTATTGAGAATTTAAGTACTAGATTTTGTCAGGACGGTATTGGACATGGGAATCTTAAGGAGACTCTCTGCAAAATCTAGAACAATAGGGATGCTTTCAAAAAGACAGACCTGTCATATAACAGACTCTTTTGAGAAGAGATACTATTCAAGTATATTAGTGCTAAAATTGAAAGCACACACACACACACACATATATATAGTACACAAATGTACCAAGTGAGAAATTTGTCTAACACCTGCAATTTCAATATATGTCATAAACAGATGGAGGCTTTTTCCCTAAGATTTAGAGTTTCTTATAATGCTTATAATCTGTTATTTAATAAAGATAGAATGAGCACATTATTTGCAGTTGAGAATCTCAGAGAACAAGAAATATTATCATTTTAGATATAATTATTAAAAAGTCAGTATCTCAAAAATCCCATTTTGAAGCCTTCTGCAAATGCTAGTTGCTCTAAAGAATAATGGGCATTCAGAGCAATAATTTAGATGATTAAAATAGTGTTATATAGATGTGCATTTTTAAATGCTGCTAATAAGAGATAAGATAAATTTATAAAACAAATAAAAAATCTAATATAATATGATTTGAAATAGTGTCTAAATATTTGGTTAATTTCTATGGCATCACATATTTTTTAATTTTCCGTTTTTTATTTTGTCTAATCATTCACTGTAAAATGCATCTTATGAGGAAATTAAGTTATAGTAAACGCTTTTTAATAATGTATTTCTTTTCTTAACTGGGTTTGTATCATACAGTGCCCATAATGAGTCCAATTCATTAATAACAAAACAATTATTTGTCCCATTCTGACACATGAAATTCTGAAATCCATTTACAGTCAATGGATTATGATGCTTTGAGTTAAAGTAGATACAGAAATGAGCTAAAATCACAATGTGGCCCACTTACTTTGTACAAGAGGAAAAAGCTTAAATGTGCTCCATTCAGTGTCAATTGCACATCCATCTTGGAAACTAAGTGTTCTGCCAGGTGAGTTGGCATTCACATTCACAAAGGAAACACAATTTTTGCTCTGCTTCACCACACTTATTTTGAAAATGTACACTAGAAGAGGTTCATCAATTCCACTCAGTGAGAGGCTACGTGTGCTTCAATAAATCAAATGGTGGGAATCTTAGTTTGAATATGTTAACAAGTGTTGAAGGCCTTGAAAAATGTCTAAAAATAAAATACATGAGGCAAATATAATTTTCCTTTATTTCAAGCTCCCAAGTCCATATTTATCAAATATTAATGAGGCATTGCTTTAAAATATCCAAATGAAAGAAGCAGAATATCTGTTCCTACTTACTTGCTATTCTGTTATATATCACAACTACACATTCACAACATATCAAGTCCATTTTAATATCATCCTTAAACACCTTTTCTTCCTACTTAAAGTGAAAATAATCAATGACATAGTTTGCTATCTTCCATATTTTTTTGATAGTCTTGTAAAATTCATCAGGAAGTCACTATCTCATAATGTGGAAGTATGAAATTGATGCACACAGAAATCAATAGTGATCCATACTGGACTAGTGAGCAGAGTGGCAAGAATTGGTTCAGGAAAGCTGTTACACGCTGAGTCTTATTGGCAAGGATCAATAAAGAAGGTAGGGCCCTGACATTTCCTAGGCACTGTTGGGTGGTGGGCATTCAATGACTAATAAAAAATATCTCTGGTTCCAAGGTGGAGTTAGGTATTGAGTTAGTGGGAATGTTTCCAGGATGCTGTAATCATAACAAAATTTTTATCTGACTTTTCATATGGTAGGTGCATGGTTGGGGTTCTTGGTCTACAATTGGCCCAGGGTGAAAAGAGCTTCCTCAAAACAGGAACCCAGGACTCTTAAGACACTAGAACAGTGGACAGGATCTCAAATTGCTGAGAGTCTGAGAAATCAAACTAGCAACAGTAACACCAAAGGCTCCTAGAAGCTCAAGGATTGCAGAGGAACTATCTCTAGGCAGAAAGGATTATCTGGACACAGAACCCTGTAATTCCCCTTTGTAAAGCCCATCATACCCACAATTTCTTGAAAATGAACGTCTTCCTCCAATAAATGGTTAACTGTATGAAGGATGGAAATATTACATCTTATTCATTGAAGCTTTTTAAATGCCTTGAGCAATATTTGGCATACAGTAAGTTTTTATTATTGATTGATTGATTTTTTGACCAGAAAGCTCCCTTCCAGTAAAGTTGTGGCTCAAAGAATTTAGGCAGTGACACAGATCTCAAAGCAACTGTCCTTACACCAATCAGAGTTGACTACAGCAAAGGCCATGAATATTAAAGTGATGTTGCTGAAATAATATTTTCCTTGTTTTATTATTGCCTCCTTGAATACGTAATATTTTTAGTTGTATTATTACCTCTAAGCAGAAATTCAAGGCTTTCCATGGTAAGCAGCACAGCATGCTTATTGGATGAGATGAAGTTCCTTGTCTTTCCTTTCAAATAAATAAATAAATAAATAAGGAAAAACTTCAATGAAAATAGAAAGATTTTCTCTGTGCAAAGAGTGTCATTTAATCCTTTTTCGACCTCTGCATTATCATTTTTTATAGACCAAATTCAAAAGTCATTTCTGTGTAATTTATTTTTATCACAGTATCTAATCATTTAATTCAACAATTATTTATTGAGTATCCAAAATGTACCAGGTACTGTTCTAGGTCATGAAGTTGCAGCATTCAAGAGGATTAATCTCCTCCTCCATGAATGTTAAAGTCTCTTGGTACAGATGAATAAACTAATATTTATCTGTTGAAAGAGATGAATAGACTAATATTTATGTGATGCTTGTGTGTATGCATGTGTGTATAGTCTGAAAAGATTGAATCCTATGAAATAATAAAGCAGACAATAAAGGGGTTGGGGATGAAAGAAATACTTAAAATAGAGTGGACAAGAAATTCTGCTCTAGGAGATGGCATTTTAACAGTGCCTGAGATGATGGGAAGGAGCAAATAGCATTTCAGGTAGGTCAGAACAGCAATTGTAAAGGCCCTGAGATGGGGATGAGTTTGGCCCATTTGAGGAGAAACAACAAATCCATGTAGTCAATGAGAGTGAAAAAGTAATAAGAATCCGTAAATGTAGGGCTTTTACAATCAACATTGGGCACTTAATATGTCATCCACAATGTGAGGGAAGCCTTTTGGGGTTTTGATTTGCTGGAGAGTGGCAAAGGTGGAGTCTTGGAGAATAATACCATCATATTTTCTTTATCTTATTTTCCTCTTTAAAATACCGTTAATTGCTTTGCAGTGAATATAGTATGAGAATTATGAATGAATTGTGATGTAGTTAGATGATAAAGCCTACAAAACCTGATGATTGACTGGATAAAGGGGAATTAACAAAAGCAAGAAATCAAAGAAATCTTGGCTTGAGTAATTGAATGTGTGGGTGCATCATTTACTGAGATAAGGAAGAGTTTGAGGATCAGGTTTGGGCATGAAAATGGAAAGTAATAAGAAATTCCGCTTCTATATAATGTGAAAAAGATTTAAGATATCTACTTTAAGGATGGTGATAAAGGTTTGAGAGTTGGCATAAAATTACACTGTATTTAAAGTCATAGAGATAGTTGAGATTGCCTTAGGATGAATTCATAAGCAGAGAGAAGGTGAAAGTCTTAGACACTACAATATTTAAAGTAAGAAAAAGGAAGATATTCAGGAAATAATAATTTGCTATAATGAAATAGGAGGGGGAAAAAAAGAGAGTGGATGTCTTAGGAGTCAAGAAATTATCAAGAACAGAGGAGTAATCATTTGTTTCCAGAGCTGCTGAGTGTTTGAACATAATGAAGAAATAAATTGATCATTGGGCTTTGTCAATAGAGATTTGTTGGAGACCTTATGAAAAGCAGTTTTAGTGACAGGGTGGAGATAAAAGTTTGATGGTAATACATTTATGAGCGAAAGAAGATACTTCTGAACAAGTGGACAGTGAGCATAAACATATCATTCAAGGAGTTTTGTTGCAAAAAGTTACTGAGTGAGCTAGAGTAGAGGATTTTAAATAATAGCACTATTTCAATTTTTTTTCTTTTGGAAATGTTCTTATAGAGAAGGGTAAATTGATGATAAAGGGGAGAAATATTGGCAGAAAAAAAGTCTTTGAGTAAGAGAGAAGGGGATGAGCCTATGCTGAAGGGTTAACTTTCTATGGTGCAGAAATAGTTTATTGATTGTGAGAGGAAATAGGTGAGTAACAGATTTAGTGATAGAAAGGTGAGATAATTTCTTTTCCCTGCTATTTTCACATTAAAATAAGAAAGTTTGGTTATTTGGATCATCAGATAAAAGTGAGGGTTTTAGAGTCATGAAAATGTCTGCGAGGGAGTCATTTTGATTATTTAAATAATAGGTCATGGGATCTCAGCTAAAAAGAAAGAAGAGACGTGAAGATTTAGGAAAAGAAATAGAGTGTAAAAGTGGTGGGGACAATAGAGTGGAGGCGCTATGTTGCTGAAAAATTGTTACAGTGGGTTTCATAGAGAAAGTAAGGGAAAAATATAAGATGATAGTGAGAAGGGAGACTGCTTGAATTTGACACTTGGAAATTGTACAGTTATGGGTGATGGCAAATTCTAGGGCATGATCATATGATTGGGTATTTGAGATGGAGTAGAAGAAAAGATGATTGGTAAACTGAAGTCATCATTAAATGAATCATCTATGTGGTTCTTAAAATTGCCAGAATGATTCCAGGAATCACCTATAGAGGAAGACAACCAACTTCCAAAACATTGTGTGAATGAAGGAAGTAATAGTAAGTAGATGATTTTTTAACAAGAAAGCATAATGGGTCCTGTAGTGTGATGGCATGCACTTCCTTGCAGCTCTAGATTGACAATTAGTGAGGAAATCTACTGATGACCAAGGAGGACACTAGCACACCTCCAGATTTCATGATACATAGGATTTGGGAATAAAAAGTGCCTCCCCTTGAGAGCAGAGAAAGCTGTATTCTTTAGATATAACCTAGTTTCAGCTATAGCCAGAAGATGAAGGGGACATTCAAAGATGATAGTGAGGCTATCTGGACTTTGCTGTTCTCAGCAATCAAGCACTAGAGAGCATAGGGGGAAACTATCTTTTGTAGACTTGTAATATTTTTCAAATATAGAGATAATAATAAGTACTATTTTAAATATTATCAAATAGCCACTGACATGCATTCAGTGCTTACATGAGACACCATGGTAAATACTTGGCCTATAAAATCTAAAGTTATCCTTATAACAATTCTGTTGATTAGCTATATTATTCATATTTTATACATGTAAAAATTAAGTAGCCTGCCTAAAATAACTTAGCCAGGATTTGAATCCATATCTTTCTGACTCAAGAACCTGGGTTTCTAAAAATTGCTTTATTGTCAATTTTCATTATAGCATGCATTCTCTAACTATATGTTTCTTTCTTGATGATGATGAAAGAACAATCTACAGAATGCAATTGCATTTAACTATAAATTTAAGATTTTAAGTGGCTATATTAAATCTAAATTAGTATCAAAATAACAAATATAAGGGTATTTTGATCAGCTACATTTAAAAGTTTTAAAAATGGCTTTCATAGTAACTTTATCTGTTCCTATGTGAATTCAAAGAAAAGAATGACCATCATCCCCCTCACGTCCCCATATATATTTTCTTAGGTTTTCTAAACTAGGGCCATTGGGACTTTAAGGATTTTCCATTTAATTGATCATTTATTAGTTTTTCATATAACAAATATGTATTAAGCCCTCATATTATTTGTTAGTCTCTGGATTAGGCATAGGGGAAAGCAAGACTGGTATGGTTCAAAGCAGACACTAATTTTTATTTAAGTTATAGTTGTAGGAATTGCTTTGAATGAGAAGCATAAGTTCCAGCAAGATTATATAATAGAGAGACCCAGCTATCATGAGACAGCATCCTCTAATGGTTATATGTCAGGTACAGTTTCTCTCAGTGATGTGCCTGCTAAAAGGAAGATGAAATCTATTACCAATCTTATTTACCTCAAGTTAGGTGAGTTTTATGCAGAACCAAAGCAAAGTAAAGTAAAGGGTTGCACAATTATGTAACAGATACAGATGCACAAACTGCCAATTACAGTTTTCCAGGCCAAGAAAACCAACCCTCGTAACTTTTGCAGTGGGTCAGACAATACTGGGAATAAGACCCGGGCCTTCTGGCTCCCAATTCAGTTTGTATCTCCTAGATCATGGACCATTTCAGTATTAATTTAATGGTCCAACAAATTCTGAATAAACACTTAGATCATGCTTGTTGCTCTATTTTCTGACTTGAAAGAAAAAACATCCTTCCCTTGATGTCATACTACAAAGCATTTTCATAAAATAGCCTCACACTTTATTACTAGCCTAATCTATCAGAAGGACCAGGAATATCAGAAAAATAGCTATCAAAGAGCGTGCAAAATATCTGCAGAAATTCTGGCCTGACGGTTTTGTCTTCACAACTACATTGATTCAACTTTAGAAATAAGGTGTGCAATTTGAAATGCCTCTTTCATAAGCCATAGGCTGTTAAAATTTCCTGCTGGAACACAAAATTTGTTAATTGAAGGTATATGGAGAAACCAGGTAGCTGTACTAGTAAAGATACTGTTCTTTCCCCAGTTTGTTTCCTGAACTTAGCTAGCCCATGATTTTAGATGCTATGGAGACCTGCACAAGGAAAGCCATCCCTTTGCCTCTCAGTCACAGCCCTTTGGCAAAAGAATAAAAAGGCAGCCAACCTTAAGAGTTATAGCTTTTAATGTCTTAGCTGCCCCTTAATAAGTATGTATTCAGAGCACATTGACAATAATGTGACTGACATTGTTACTAATATAGAACAAGTCAAAATACAAAGAATTTTAAATGGTTCACATTCTTTAAAAATGATTTGGGAACCGTTTCTTCTTCTAAACGGGAGTCTCCTGCTGCTCCCGTTGGTAGTGAGGTCTCTAAAGTGCCAGACAATGGTGACCGTGATGAATGGTCTTCATAGTCAAAGGTGCCCTGAGTGAAAAGCAAAGGAATAAAAAGCCGGTCTCACTTATGTGATACCAGTCTTGGAGACAATAAATGTCTGTGCATGTACTTTTAAAGCCAGATCTTTTAAGTTGATGGTTAAGCAGTTAACCATTAATACTTTGAAATGTTCCATTCTTTGTTAGTGGTGAGTTGATATTGAAAACTTTCCATGCAACCGTAAGCCTAAAGGTTTCTTCAGTGAGCTTAAATAAATATAATTGCTGCTTTTCAACACGGAAGACTTTAAGCTTCTTGAAGCCTGAGTAAAATAGATATTTCTAATAATTGGGAAAAAATTATTCACTATAATTGACATTAATGTTTAATTTACATACTGTAATGGTCCTACTTCTTAAGAAGTCCTAATAAGTAAAACGAAGAGTGAGAATTATTAACCTCCAAGACCAAATATAAATGCTGTCTTTGCTTGTGATTTGGGGGTTTGCTATATTTTGCTTTTAATGGCTGGCTAAGGTTTCTTCAAGTTGAGTTTAAAAGGTACAGAGGATAATCAGGAAAGAGTTCAAAAAGGTTATTTCGCTGGTGACCTAAATATGTTGCTCTATTAAGCACCAAAGGAAATGACTCTATATTAAGTAGTACATTAACAAAAGAAAAAGTAAAAAGAACTGTTAAGCTAGCAACTCTCCCCCAAAATCCCTCTATAGTATAAAATTACATCAAGGGTGTTATGGTATTACACCACTACCTACATCAATAAAATGCCAGTTTGACATATTATAAAGAAAAATCAGTTATACTTCAATAAGCCCAACTCTCTGGAAAGAAAGGAAAGTGAGAGGTATATAGTATGCCTCATCCACAACAAGTCATCAGAGACCACATGGCCATATAATTCTGCTATGCCACAGCAGTCTTTATTTCAAAATAAGCAGTTTCTGGCACAAGAAATCTAGCTTCCTTAGACACTACATTTCAATAGTGTGCCGAGAAAGACAGGCGACTCTGAGGAATAAATAGTGAAATTCGAATGGGATCATGGTCTTCTGTAACATTTTATTCTTCTATTCCAATCCTGTTTGCACATCTATCTGGAATTTAACTTGTATTTCAGTATTCATAATAAGTTTTTCACTTGGTTAATAAAAACAGTCTTTTTAAAGACCCAGGACTGCCAACATTTGATCATTAAAACTAAAATGTGGGATATTTGGGTCTTGAATTATAGCACCAGCAGTGCAAGTATAGATGCCAACTGGAAATTTACTATTCACTGAAGCCCTGGAAGAATGAAGAGGTATAATTAAGAAGACAACTCTAGATAGATAATACATTTGCTTCTGGCTTTCTCTCTATCAGTGGAAGTTCATAAGGGATTCTACGATATTTGGAGGCATGTCCCTGACCTTTGAAGTTGACATGAAGGAAATAGCCAGTCACTTCTAGATTAAGTCTTAGAATACAACTGGAATACTTGGACTATTTCTCTGATCCAGCAGAAAATTTCATACTTATTTTTGTTCCGTTAGATTTGGGGGTTTGTGGCCCATTTTCCTCCTAAATAGGTAATGATGTTCTTCTAACATACATTAGATCCCTTCTAGTCATCAATACCAGATGTCTTAGATTCTATATCCCTGTAGCTTTTTCATAAACTTCATTGTTCTCTTTGAGATGTATAAAGTCAGGTCTCTTCATCAGTTCTACTAACCATTCCTCCACCTCCAATCATAGGAGAGTTTAAAAAAAAAAATCTTCATCCATTTGGTAGATAAAGGCTGCCTTCATGGGAAAATTAACTGTTAAGATGGGCTTGGAAAGATGGCTAGGATTTCTTTGATAGAGCTGAGAAGTACATGCATGTGAACAAAGGTACTTGAGGTAAAATCATTGCGCTGAGCATTGGAGAGTCATGGGGTAGCTCATTGGAAAATCAATAGTGTTCTCATGGGGGCCTTGAAAGAAGGTGTTTATATGTAACTCAGTATGCAGTGTCTTGAAAGCCTTGAACAATAAGGATGCAAACAAAATTTGTTGTGCGAAGATGAATCTAAGGCTACATTATAGGAAAGACTAATGGGGGTGGGGGGAAAAGGGCACAAATTGATCTGTTTAGGCAAAAGACACTGAAGCCTGACTGATTTGAGCATAACAAATGGAACAATTTTTACAGTCTCCCCAGGTCTTTGCTTAACCTTTTCTCTGTTTTGCCTGTTCATTTTCTATTCCCGAAATTCAGCTACTGAAGAATAATTCCATGCTTCAAATAGCAATCCAAATCCCAGGTTTTTATAAAGAATATCTGAGACCTCCAGAGTATTTCTTAATGCCTTCACATGTTGTAACTATAGAAATTTACATGGCTCATGGTAGAACCCCAAACAAAATGTGTCAAATGACCAAATGCAATAATGCCTATTACACAATTGTGTTGTGCTAAAGTTATTTTTATATATGAATTTGTCTTATCTATACAATCAGGAAAATAAGGTCATCTTTAAATCTTCACATCTTTATTAAGTGATTTGCACATAGTAGGAAGTGAATAACTGTTTGAATTAAACTAAGATATTGAACTTTTCTGAAGAGGTATAAATCTAATAAATCAGTATGCAAGCATGCATAATATTATAAAATATTGAATCCATCATTATGTATTGTTACATAGAGGTCTACCCGACTACAATATTGAATAAATAATATGAGAATAAACCATTTATCTAGAAGTAAGTATAAATAAAATAAAGATTAGTTTTAATCAGAGGATCACCAAATCTTAGTCATTAATATCATTGAACGTAATGGTTACAAGGGAAACTAAAACGTCAACTCTAAATTTGAGTGTATACCAGTTATCATTATATAATCTCACAACTCCCAATCACCCTACTTTCCCTAATTTGTGATGCTGAAGCTGGACCCTGTCAATGTCTCTGCTTTGCTGGTCAGCACGATGATTTTAAAGGGTGCTGGAGCGACAAACTAACATGGTTTTCCAAAGAGTGTCACCGTCATCCTAGAGGCAGCTTCCCAGTGAGAGCCACCAGCACAACAGCAGGCAGCTTTCTAGTTAGTTTCCTCCCATCACAGAAAGCAGCTTCTCAGCAGCTTTCACTCATACCACATTAGATGGATTCCTGGTGAGTTTTACAGGCATTCCAGGGGTGGTGACCTACAACATCTCAGTGAACTTCTCAGTAATCCAGAGGGCCTCAGCATTTCTCTCTCCAACAAGGTCTGAATCTCAGCTTTGTGCTAGGATGTGGGAGGAAATCACTTCCAAGTTTGCCTTTGCCTTGTGTTCTTGCCCTCAGCTCTAGAGGTAGTAATGGTCCCTAAATCTACTACGTGTGTATTCTCCAGGGTTTTCTTTACCCTCTTTAGTCTCCTTTTACCAATTTAATAATTCTTAATATTATAGACCCTGATTAAACTGTCTGGGAATTTTCTGGAGGTAAGCAACAATTACAAAAATGAGATGCTTGTATTCCAATATTGGATACGTTACTCAAGGTACTATTCATTTTGAATGGAAGATTCAGAATTCCTGCTGTACCTATAGCCCTTCCAAGAGTTAGGTGTGAATTGGTCCCCATCCTTTTACTATATGTACTATATGTCCCTTTCACCTTGAAGACAAATGGATGAGTGAATTTTTTTGAAGAGTCAGCTTTCTTACAAGCTTTCAGCGACTTTTGAGACATCCTGGCAATATGTGCTCTTCCCCAAGCAGATGATCTAACTTGACAGTGGCTAAATTAATCAATCAATTTCTCCCTTATAGAATAATGAGCCATGGTTAATAGATAGAATCTAAAATAAGACCCACTAAGAGCTGGGCATAAGCAGGAGCCTGGAGATAGTTGGAAGCATAAGTAAGAAACCACAAGGTAAAAAGCACCTGTTATTTGCTCTCATAGTAGCCTATACTTTTCTTTCACAACATAATCTTAATTGTGGAATTGTATTGATACTTATCTCCCCCACAAGACTTTGAGCTTTACAAAGGCAGGGATATCCTGTGAGGCCTGGTAGTATGACTGATTTTTGACACTGTTACATCACCAGGTATTCTTGCAAATTTATCCGAGTGAGATTTAGCCCTTGGCTTTTGTTCCTTGCAATCAAGGAGAGCCCATAATATGCTCAGCTTTGTATTCTGCTTTCAAATACTTTGATTGCTAGTCATGGGAACATTGATGTGTTCATACCATCACGTCCTTAGTGGGCACACATTTTACAGTAATAATACAAGGATCAGACATTTGAGTGGGCAAGTGTGCACGCTTTTGGACTTCGACCATCTCTTAGTGCTATGCCTTTATCTTTTTTATTTTTGGCATAAAGAAACTATCACTGATTAAGGACCACCTACTTAGAGCACATCTCAGAAGATAAATTCATCAATAGCTTTCACATCTGTGTGGCTTCTAAATTTCTGCACTGAAGCTTCAACAATTCAACTGGTTTCAGTTCTAATTTCTAGCCCCAGGGATAGATATCTAATATTAGAGAGCCCTGGGGACATTGTGAAATGCATTTTCTTACCCTTAGGGAAACCCCACTATGGCTGTGGAATATTCAGGTTACACTGGGATCCTTTATCATATATTCTCCTTTATTATAATTTTGTTTAATGGCTTCATTTTGATTGATTTCAAGGGCTTGATCACTTACAGCTATTGTGACAGATGATAACTCATGTTTATATTCTTGTTCTGGAAACTGATGAAATGATTCAGAAGTTTGTGCATTTGTATCTGGTATAATATCTGATAGATTAAAGGCAATCTCCAGCTGTTGTTTTCTCCCTGGTGATTAAAGAAAATGATGAATGTAAATATTAGTAATAATATATATTATCTCATACAAAAGACAAGTGTAGAGAAATTTTAATACATGCTTTTATGTATTATAAGGAAAGGAATGTAATTTACAAATCCATATAAATAACACATTGGAAATTCCACTAAACTGTAATATGCCGTAAGTCAGCCATGATTGAAATTGCATCTGACAGGGAAAGAAACAGTATTTCTCTTTCGAACAACTCCCTACATTGTCATCATGGCATGGTTGGGTAGTAGTGAGTGCCAGCTGAGGACCCTTCCCTCCTCAGTGTCACCATCTGGCTTTAGTTCTACTTCAATCAGTTTCTATTGGCTTTTTGATTTATGCTAGAATTCACAAGCAGAAATGAAGGAAGTTTGCCCATACATTTGAGATAACCTTTTTTCTACTTCATTTTTCTCCCTTTGAAACTTATAAAGAGAACTTGGACACTCAGAAGCCTTGGCCCAGTTAATTTTAGCTTCTTCAGCAGCAAAGGTATTTCTTCTTCCTGAAAAGTCCCACATAGTCTCTGGTAAACCATTATGTCAATAAATTCTCCCCTGCAGTTTTATAGTGTGATCAGGATTTTCATTTACATGGTGTCAGTTTTCAACTGTCCTCTGTAAGTAGGTGATATTTTTGCCTTCCTTAATCTTAATTATCTATCAGGACCTTTCTTTTTGACCTTGAGTTTATGCTATCTTATTTTAAAAATTTGATATCATTCTAAATTTACTTTTGGTATCTCCATAATAAAACATTTTAATTTTTTTTAATGAAAGAAGCTTCAGATTACATAAATGTTACATTGAAAACATAGGGGATTCCCATATACTTCCCCACACACACTTTTCCCCATTAACAACATCTTTCGTTAATGTGGTACATTTGTTATAATTGATGAACATATATTGGAGCATTGTTACTAACCATGGTCTATAGTTTATATTATGGTTTACACTTTGCACAGCGCCATTTTATAGGTTTTGACAAAATGTCTAATGGCCTGTATCTTTCATTGCAATGTCATGGCGAACAATTCCAATGTCCCAAAAATGCCCCAAGTTACACTTATTCTTCCCTCTCCCTCCCCTCAGAACCTCTGGTGACCACTGTCTTTATAACAATGTTACAAGTCTTCCATTACTAGAATAATATTTAGTCCATAGTTGCATTCCTGACTTACGTTTGTTCATTCCTCAATCTTGAGGATTTGGGGATGGTGACGCCCACTCTGCTTCCAATTGAGAGGGATCTTAGATCCCATGGGTCAGATGGGTGGAACTGTCTTGCTTGCAGTTGTAGATACTCTCTGTTTTTTGGGATGGGCATTGTCCATCATCATCCTTTTTAGTTGTCCTGGCCAAGTCTGATGAACTGGAGAGTAGGTGTTGGCTGCAACTCTGTTGAGATTTAAGGCTCAACCAGCATATGAACAGCAAGAAGATATAAATCTCTGGGACACATATTTAAAAGGTATAGTGCTAATTATAGTTTCAAATAAAAGGGGCGTAAGAGCCATGTGTAGGGGAAATTATAAATGAGTCTAATGCTGATACATTGGGAGAGAGAGAGGGAAGAATAGGTGTAACATGGGGCATTTTTGAATATATGATTTTCCAAGGTAAGACCCACTGGCAGGTCTTGAATTCCTGGGATTGCTTGCACTGCCTATAGTGTCTAGATTTCTCTAGACTCCTAAGGCATTCCGCTGCTTGAGGCACTTTTTACTGTGGCAGTCAGTGAGATTGTCCTGAGATGTGTATAAGTATAACCTCTGGAATGACCTCCCAACTCACTTTGAAATCTCTGAGCCATAAAAATTCATTTTTATTTAATATTTCCCCCTTTATGTCTAAGTCTTTTTCCAAATGCATTGTTAGTTGGTGCTTGGTAATAATCCCTCAGTGCCAGGGAGGCTCATCCCTAGGAATCATGTCCCATGTTCGGGAGAAGGTAATGAGTTTATATGCGGAGTTTGGCTTGGAGGGAGGCCACATTTGAGCAACAATGAGGTTTTCAGGAGGTAACTCTTAGGCAATATATAATACTCTGCTAAGCTAAGTTTCAATTGCACAGGAATGAGATTCATAAGTACAAGCATCAATATCAAAGGCCTAGCACATTGGTTTGTCCTCCTTTGCTCAGTACTGCTCATGTACTCTAGGGATTCATGCCACTTTATTAGTGAATATAGCAGGACTCCCAAGGATGGAATATAGGGCATTTTTAGGGTATTGAAATAGTTCTGCATGATTTTGCAATGATGGATACAGGCCATTACGCATTTTGTCTAAACCTATAAAAGTGTTCAGTACAAAATATAAACCATAATATAAACTATTGACAATGGATAGTAGCAATGCTTCAATATTTGTTCATCATTTGTCACAAATGTACCATTCTCATGTAAGTTGTTAATAGGGGAAAATGTGAGAGCAGGAAGGGGTGGAGTATATGGAATCCCTTATATTTGGGATGTGACTTTTCTATAACCTAAAGCAACTTTGAAAATAAAGTGAACTAAATAAGACACTGGGGGAACATACAGAAGAAATTGTCACTGTAAAAAAAGATATCAGATCTTACAGTGATGAAAGACAATGTGAAAAAATTATTTTTTATTATTTTTTAAATTTAAAAATATTTATTTATTTATTTCTCTGGATTTGTTTTTGAGGTAGTTTTGGATTGAAGAAGGGTCACAACTGTGGCAGAAGAGGATCACTGGTGCAGGATATCAGTGGTGGGGGCTGGTGTGGGGAGGGGTGCACCTGGGGCATACATCTATGGAATATGTATATGTTCAAGTGATCATGGGGAGTTGGCTCAGTGGGTGGAGACCCAAATAATAACCAAAACAATAAAATATTTTGTGTTGACATTGTTATGAAAGATGAATTGATGTAGTCCTATGAAAATTAAATAATTTTGGATTTCTATTTACTCTGAAAAATCTGGAAGAGTATAAAGCTAGGCTCTAAAATTATATAGCATAATCCTCAGACTTCTTAAAAAAGTCACCTCTCTTTAATCACAGCCTGGTGGTAATAAACTATTCGTTATAAAAATACCATTAGGGGAGATATTGCTAACACCACTCTACTTAATGGTCAATTGGTTTTTCTATTAGAAAGCTATTTTCAGGGTTTAATATATTAACATTCCACCTTATGGTACATCTGAAAGTATGCACACAGCATTGAAGCCTACAGTAAGATTTCTTGAAAAATGAGTTGTTTTTGGTATCATACAGCTCTGTTATTTAACCAAATACACACGTGCAGATTCCTTTAAATTATTCAACAAATATTTATTGTTCATCTTCTATGTGTCAGGAACTTTCAAACGATATTCAGAAGAAGCTACTGTCTGGTAGTGAAAGTGTATTTGTCAGTGTGTGTGTGTGTTTGTGTGTGTGTTGAACATAGACTTTTAGAGTTGTTATGGACAATAGAGGTTATCTAAATCAGTTTCTACATTGTTTTTAAAATGCAAATCTTAAGGCCCAGGAAGAATATGTGACTTGCCTTGGATGTGGAACAAATGGATATAGCTCTCAGTCCAGCAATCTTTCCAATGTACCAAGAAGTCCATACAGGGTTCTGCATATATGAATAGAGAGAAATACCCAAAATTTTGGCTATTCATTTGTGGAAATCAGCAGCACAGGCTGCTTAATCATTCTTCTAGAAGCAAACATTTTCTGTAATGACTATAGGGCTGGCAAGGAAGAAATGCCCCAGTGAAGGTACTTAGTTGAGAGCAGCCCAGTCAGCAACCAGCAGGCAAACCAGCATAGAAAAGGTGGTGGCAGGACAAAGTCACTGCTCTGATATAATTTTCCTAAATGTCTTTAGACTTAGTACAAGAAATTCAGTGATGGACATGATCATCTTGAGACTGGAAGTATAAATATATGCTTACTGGCAAGTCTGTTTCCTAGGGCACATGGTCATTTTCAAGTATTCTGTTACCAAAACCCTGTTAACATGAATCTCGTGGCATTTATGATTGTTCATATGACTCAGACTTGATGAGGAGGGAGGAAATAACTTTCTAGTTATTAAAGCAGATCTTATATTTGAAAATATACTCACCAAAAATGCTCTAACTTCCACATCTTCCAAAGCCTTGAAGAAGGAATGAGACAATTCATCTACTTTTTACTTAATTCATGAAGTATTTGCTTTTCAGCTACTGCCTCAGCACTGTATTAAAACCCTGTTACTAGAGAATAAAAGAAAATTACCTATAATCCCTTTTTTCAGAAAGCATATTATTATAATGGATTTTTCACTTTAGTTTGCCTTAGCTGCTGCCTGGTGAGAAGTTCATATGCTTTAGAGCACCAGAGCTACTAAACCATTCACCAGCAGGTGATACTCACCTTCTCTCACAAAGGAACAGTGTTGCTCCCAGCACTTACTTCAAAAGAAAAGACAAAATGCTATCGATTAAAACAACCAGTCATGAATTTCATGATTTAGTACAGGTGAAGAGGAAATTATTACTGAGCTGGGGGGGGGGCAGATAAATAAAATAAATCTTTAAAAAAAATTATTACTAAGACAACTTTGGATAATTGTCCTGAAATTGATCAGTTTTCTTCAAAAGATACTCCTCTATCTAAAACTATTGTTCTATCATGGAAAAATCATATGGATATAGAAGGTAGGGTGGTTTGGTAGATAATGAAAGATGTCTTATCACAGCTAAATTGGACCTCATGGTAGCTTTAGGCTTCTCCAATCATATCAATCTTCTCTTTCCTCATTGCTCGTGCTTTCTCAGATGCTAATTAAGCCATAGAAAATAATAGTCATTACCACCTTCAACAATTTTTTTATTGAATATAAGGTAGAAAGGCTGGGAACAAACATTTAGATGATCTTTAATATGTGTCTGATACTGTGCAATGCATTTTAAGTGATTTTACAGAAATCCTGAAAGATGAGATATCATTAAATGGTAGTTTTCAATATTTTTTACTGTTAAATGGAGAATTTGAAAGGCAACTTACCCAAGTATTCCCCAAGGGTAGTGAAAGGATTACTATTTGCAGAACAGTTGATAAAAAGCATTGGCATTGATTAGTTATTAAAAGGGTACAAAAAGTAAAAGTCCCTGTTTTCCAAGAGATTGCATTATATTGGAGAAATGTGTTTCACAAATATTACAGTGCAAAAATATATGGATTATGTAATTAGTGTCGGAGAAATTCAGAGAAAAGTGAGATCATGTATGCATGATAGAGTTAAGTAAATTGTGGGAACTATTTAGGTACTAGAGATAAATCAGAACTATCATTTATAGAAAACCTACCAGTATACCTAGTGTTGTAATTAGAGCTTCACATTAATTGTAAGTCCTCGAGTTGTCACCAAAAACTGAGGACAATCTCTCTATTACAATTTTACAATGGGATTTTGAGGCACAAGTAGGTTAAGTACATTGTCCAAGATCATATCTAATATGTGGTAATTACATGGATGTGTACTCACATGCTACACTGTGTATATCATAATTTGAACCTATCCTTACACTAGCCTTCTGTAACTCAAGGTTTATAATCTTCAAACTCTAGAATACTCTCGAATTCTTCCCAAATGTTCTATTAACCTTTTATTTTCCTTTCTAATTAATACCTGGCTGCCCCTGGAGGATACTGCATTCAATATGGGCCACTTTGGGGGAAGCTATGTTTGTTTTGTTTTGTTTTTTCCTGCACAATGCTTTAAATTAGAGCTTGGATATGAGAAAAGCATCCTCATTTCTCCCTAAGATCATTTTGGATTCTCTGTCCTTTAAAAAATCCCGCTTTTTAATAATAAACTTAATTTTTAGAGAAGCTTTAGACTTACAGAAAATTTACAATGAAAGTATAGGGAATTCCTTATCCTCCCCACCACCACCACCAGTTTTATAGGTGTTGACGAATGTAAAAGTCATGTATTTGTCATTACAGAATCATACAGAATAATTTTGCTGGCCTAAAAATGCCCTGTGTTCTACATATTCATCCCTCCCCTCCCCCTCTGAAACCCTGGCAACCACTATCTTTATATCAATTTTACAAGTTCTTCTGGTAACACAAGATTAGTTATACTCATTTATAATTTCCCTAATCATGTTTCTTTTACTGCTTTTATTTGTATCTATAATTTTCAATATACCCATTAAATTTATCTCTCAGAGACTTAAATCTTCAGATTGTTCATATGCCGGTTAAGCCCTGAATCCCAGCAGAGTTGCAGCCAACTTCTACTCTCCAGTTCTCCGGGCTTGCCCTGGATAACTAACAAAATGATGATGATAGACAAGTCCCATCCCCCCAAATAAGAAATATCTACAAATGCAAGCAAAAAATTTTCCTTCCATCTGCCCCATGGTATCTAAGTTCCCTCTCTGCCTGAAGCACTCAGAGCGGACATCATCCCAAATCCTCAAGGTTGAGGAATGAACAAATATAAGGGGGAAGTGTAACCATAGGCCAAAGAAGATTTATTATTGTAGTTATTATCTTGTGTTAATGGAAAATATCGCTTTTTTGAAGCAAGATGTAATGGATGTTGAATGCGCCACCTAGACCCTAGAGAGAGATAATTTCCTAGCTATGAGAAGTGGTGGCAGGCCATAGACTCTGAGCTGAATTCTATTCTGGGAATTTCCCCTAGCTAAAGAAAATGGCCCAGTATGGTCCAAAGTCTCTTTTCCAGGAACCCATCCTAGGACACAAGCCATTAAACTTGACTACTAGTTTTTGCTATTGTCTATCAATATTTGTTTACTGCTCCATTTCTCTGAAGATGTAGAACTTGGATCAATACCTTCTTCTTTCCACCACTACTCCTTATGTCATTTTTGATGACTTCAACATCAGTGCATTGGATTCCTCCAACAGTCTGTCCTCTCCAGCCATTTACATTCTCCCTTCCAAGTAATTTTTTCTCTATCATACCTCAGTAATTCACTCCTATGTTACTGTCACCCGTCTCACCCCCACTTTTTGTTAAAGAATGTCTTAAGTTGGAGCTGGGCACATAGATAATAAGATAAGTTATATTTCTCAGCCTCTCCTGTAGCTAGGTGTGGCCACATAACTAAATTCTGGCAAATGAGACTAAGTGGAGAAGTTGTGTACAACTTTTTCGTCATGAACTTTAAAAAATGGTTGGTTAATGTCTATTTTCTCATTCCTGCCTTCTGTAGGGTGGGTCACATATGTGGTATTGGTGAACTAGTTACAACTTTACAAATGTTAAAGTATGGCAAAAAAATTAGATAAAAGAAATATGGATCTCCATTGACTATGGGGAGATGTGGTCAGGGGATAAGGATTTATGCAATGGCTTTGTAAAGACTGGCTTTTCCTCACAGAGAAATTTGAGCCATTGGAAAGTTTTGAACAGAGGAGTAATCTGATCTAACTTTCCTTTCAAAACAATCTCTCTGACTGTTTTATTGTAAATAAAGTGCACAGGGGGAAAGAAGGAAGTGGGGGTACTATTTAGGAAGATTTTGTAGTGCTCTAAGCAAGAGTTAATGGTGGCTGGAACCACGATGTTAGTAGCAGAAGTGTTTAGGAATAGTCAGAATCTGAAAATATTTTTCAGGGATAGCCCACAGGATTTCCTTATATAGAATGTTAAAGGAAGAGAGGAACCAAGCATGAATCCAATGATTCTGACCTGTTCAATGGGAAAGATAGAGTTCCCATTAAGTGAGATGGGAAATATTTTGAGCAGAACACATTGCTTGGAAAAAAATCAAGAGTATACTTTAGGACATGTTTCCTTTGAGCTATTAATTATACATCCAAGCTAAGTACACAGTTATATATCTAGATGTACATGTTAATGTGAGTGAAGACTCCATGGGAGCATATTTGAGTATTCTGGAAATTGTCTATTTATATTTGCTCTTTTTATTTATCCCTTTTCCATTCACTCTCCATCCCTCCATAATTTGTTTCCTTTCTTCAACATCTTCTTGTTCAAGTTTTGGCAGTAATCTCCTAACAACTTTCTCAATGTTTTGCATTTAATCTTCATTTTATTCAACTTTTCTGCTGAATTACTTGCTTTTCAACATCTTTCTCTGTTGCTTTAGATCTGATAGAAAATACCCATCTGGCTTTCCTCTTATGATTCATAACCACTTTCTTCAGCTCCTGCTTTTCTGCTGAAATGTTAAGTGTTGTTCAAGGAATTACATTTTCCTTGTCTTCTTATTCCCGTTGTCATAAACTTTAATGCCTTTAAGAGCAAGGCAGCAAACAAGACTGAGTGAAATAAAACTCTTATAAAAAAAGAAAGAAAAGAAAACATAATGTAGAGGGGACTGTGACAACCTGCAAGGACATGACTTATCTAAAGAAATTCAAATGCAAAATTTTAAATACTATGTAAGTGAATAAAAATTTGCCAGTGGATTACCAAGTTTCAGATCACTGAATCAACATTCTCCCTAAACACTCTCTCTCCCAACCTGAATTAAATGATCACCTTTTGTGCAGATGACTACAAACCTTGAGAAAATTATATGCTCTTTTACCCTAAAGATGCAGTACGTTCAGAGGGATTTCCAACCTTATGCTATAAATCTACCCCCTTGATATCTTATAAGCATCTCAAATTTAACACATTACAATTTTGAATACATTATCTTTCTTGGAAAAATAGCTTCTCTTCTAATTTCTCCTAACTCAATTAGTGGTAAATTTTCCTCAGTTGAAAACACGAAGTCAACTTCAATAATAAAGGAGCAACAACTCCTGCTGCTGCTTTATTCACCACTTGATTATTGTTATCTGTCTTTTGATTCAAGTATTTTGCTGTCTCAGAGAGGTTTTCCTCAAGATCTTGGAACTGGATAAATAAGATTGACTTCTGAGTATATGTTAGATGAAAATCTGAGATAGGCACAGTTATTCTAAAAAGATAGAAAAGTAACTATGTCTGGGAGATTCTTAGGAAATTACTAGCATCTTTGTGCCATTTGAAAGACATCCAATGAAGCCTAAGGAAGGTGAATCACCAAGGCAAGTATTGGCAGTGTCCATCTAAGGATTGCTACCAAAATATTTAGTAACCTGGTTTCTTTGGCAATGCCTAATGTGAGACGGATGTGTTAGCATATTTTGTTGCTGATTCCATTAAATATTTAATTGATATAGTTCTCTTTATTCTGTATATTTATGAGGTAATTGTCTGACCACTATATATTTTCACTGGAGGCTTGTTTACTGGGAGAATTTCATGGGGAGACAGATTTCTAGTTCAATCCTTATAACAATTATTTCTCATCAAGAAAGCAAGAAAGAAAGAGAGAAAGGGGAAAAAAGAGAGAAAGGAAGAAAGAAACGGTCATACTTAATGTAGTTTGTCTTTGTATTGTATGAAAATTCCCCATGGAGAGATAGGGTAGATAATGAAAATTGAGTAATCTGCTTTCTGAGAGAGCGTTCAGAAGGAAAATTAGTAAATTTGTCCCTTCTTTTAATATAAAAGAATTGAATGATGGCTATATTCTGTGCTGTCAGGACATGCAAGGTAAACAAGTTTTACTGTTATTATGGAAGCTTAGGCAAGGGGGAGATGTATAGGAGGTACAGCTGCAGATTAAACTAACAGGTACCATTGTTCATTTTATTTCCCTAAAGAATAGACCAGAATCATGCAAATTAAACATTATAAAAATTAATGATATGGTCATAGCAGGAAAAATAGTATCTATCACCAAACTGAAGGGCTAAAAACTTTAAATTAGGCTTTGATTGTCCCAAAGTCAAAGACAGGTCTTTATTTGAGTGAAGTCGTTTCATAGCATAATACAACTCTTCTGGCTTTCTCAGTACTGTGCCTCTGACTGAGTGTGATGAAGGGGCTGAGAAATTGCTGTGATGTATAATAGTGCCTGCATCTAAAGCAAATTTGTCTGCAACTTCTGGGCTCACTGAATATTAAGATAAAGCAAGCGGGATTGGCACTTATTCCCCTCAGTTTCAGAGCTGGGACATGTGGAAATGATTGCAGGCCAAGCCTATCACATTCCTTCTTTAAAAAATGTTGGCAAGTCCTCAGAAACTGAGGCCAGTTATCATTATCATTCTCCTGAACATCATGTGGGGGGAAAATAAGGTCTAATAGAAAAGAAAGAGAACTTTGGCACCTTTGTGAATTCACAAAAGTTTTATTGAAAATACAGCCCTGGAAAAATGATATAAGGGGAAAAAATCAATACAATGTGATGACTGCCTTTTGGATCTTAAAAAAGAGATTGATCTAGAAGTTAATTGTTGCCTTGTTAATACGCTTTGGAACTGGACATTTTTCAAAGATGGGTTAAATTCAAGGGACTCAATTCAGTTTTCTTTTCCTCATGGCAGGAAATGGAGCAATTTCAATTTACAGTGTTAAAAGAAAGATACAAGCCCTGACTCCTAAATGCCAGCATAATGAGGAACAAAAATCCTATTCACTATAACCCAGAATCTATTCTCTAGTGCTTTGGGGTTCTGCATAAGAATGGAAATCTCCCTGCCAAAATAAAATGCGATAGTGAAATTTTTGATATTCAAGAAGGTCCAGAATTTCTACTGCAAATTTTTGAGGAATAACTGTGATTGGCAATGTCAAGAAGAAAGTTCATTTCAAAAAACACTCCTGGAAATCCACAACAAAAGAACGGAAGTTTTACTGTGGCTTTGGTCCAAAGGAGTATTTAGGTAGAAACACCATTGTTGTGATGGAAATAAACATGGTATTCAAGGTCATGTTACCAGTCTCAACAATTTACAGAAAGGTCCTTTAACCTTACTGCACACCAGTTCTTTTATCTGGAAAATGAAGATAATAACACCCATAACAAATAGTTATTATGTGAAAAAGTAAAATAATGTGCATAACAAACCCAACACAGTGCCTTCAAAATACTTCCTCCACTAAAATACATTTCATCTATTTAGAATAAGAGAAAATAAAAGCAGATGCTCTTATAGTTAGAGATCTAGGTTGGTTTTAAAACTTTTTGAGAATAAAATTTGTATTTAATCAATCATAGTTTACTGCTCTTATTCCCAGTGCCTAAAACTGTGTGGAATGAGTGAATACCATTATTTAAAGTGGTAGGTGTCCATAGCGGGTTTTGATCTGCTCTGATAGTCTTAAAATCAACTTTTAAAAATCTGCCTTTGTTTTTCCTTCATTAGATGACATTTCCTGCCGAAATCCTAGAAGGAGTTCATAAATCACTTGCTAATACAGGAGCATCTTTCCCGTAAGTATGGCATCCTGTGGCCACTTGGGGTGAATGCCAGATGTTGTCTGAAATGGAAGTATGCCTTTACAAGTGCCTCTCCTAACATGACTTCCTGCAGGAAGGATCAGCTTTCTTTGGGAGCATACTTCACACAACGCTTATGTGACCTCTCAGTGCATTGACAGCAGGTAAATCATCAGGTTTTGTCTAACAGACACATTGGCTTAGGAATGCAAAGAAAGTACTCACTTAGCAGTGTGCTATCCAGCTGGAGTATAATAAACACACCTATAGCCAGCAAATGGGTCTAAATGCCTAATTAACTTTTGCTCACCTTCCATACAATAGGGACATCAAAAGTGCCATTGATTGAATCTATTTAACTTGAACCTAAAGCCAGTTTCTCTATGTCTACGAAAAGTTAGTCTTAGCTAGATTTGTTAAATACCTGAAGATTTGTTTGTTTGTTTGCTTATTAATATTATCTCTTTTTTTTTTTTTTTTTTTTTTTTCACAGAAAGTACTGCAGAAACCTAAAAATAAGGATTGGCCCACTCACACAGTCATTCACTCTGCTTAATCTTCATTTTGTAAACAGATGCTACTTATCTGATTTGTGCATTCCAAACACTAGATTTTATTATGTTCAAAGGATAGCCAGAGGTATAGTTTAAAGTGAGAGTTGGGAAATAATCAGGTAAAAAAACATTTGCAGAGAGGGGCAAAAACTTTTAGTCAATCCTCTGACCAAAGGAGATTCTTCCTTTAGTCAACTCAAGAATTTCTCCCAGTAGCATCACATAATCAAGGAGATTTGGGATATTTAGCTTTATATTTATGTAAAAGAAAAAAGTCACTGGTGAGTAATCTTTTGTTTTGCCTCTAGTATACCTTATGAGCATTTTTTAATGCTCAGGTGAGAATGATTGTCTGCCACTGAACAATTGAGAAGGTGATGAGCAGGAGGACTTACACCAATATTCCATGTCTATTTTATTTTCAGACAGTATAATACACTGATTAAATTCTTGGACTCTGGAGGCAGACTTTTTTTGTTCAAATGTAAAGTCCTCCACTTTACAACTTGTGTGACCATGGCAAATTATTCAACTACTCTCTGCTTCAATGTCTTTCTTTCTTAAATGGATATTATCTAGCTCTCTTATAGGGTTATCATGAAAACTAATATTTGTAAAGCATCCACAACAGTTCCTGGAACATGGTAAGTGTTATTTAAGTGTTTTCTACCATCATTGTCATCATTTTTCTCTTTTTTTAGTGGTACTGAGGATTTGAACCCAGGATCTTGTACATGGGAAGCAGGCACTCAACCACTGAACTACATCTGCTTCCCAATGAAAATTGGGTTTTCATTTGTTTGTGTGTTTTGTTTCTAGGAGGTACTGGGGAATCGAACTCAGGACCTCACACATGGGAAGCAGATGCTCAAACACTTGAGCTACATTCACACCCCATCATCATTTTTTTGTAAATAATATGTTTAACATTACTAAAATTTCAGGGACCTGTTTTGCAATATGTTGGACCCCCAAGAATGCTCTCCAGTTCTCCCTGATTTTTTATTTCAGTTTTCTCTTTTGATGGGAAGTTTGTGGTGCTACATTATAACTGTACAAATAGAGCACAACTTCTGCTTTGCAATTATAAAGCTGAATGTGTCTGCTGTTATGTTTGGGGCTCTATCATATTTTTCAGCATAAAATTCTCTGCTGATTACTAAGGAGGATATAAAGATGACTAACATACACAGGAAAGTACAATCAATTTAAGTGGATTCAGACATGCCCAGAAATAATATATTCACATGAACAAGGAGTAGAAGAGTGTGAATAATTGTCAACAGATGACAAAAAATAGAATTTGACTAAGTTTTGGTTCCAAATTGGAACAATGCTATTATAGATGGAATTGTGTTTTCCCTACCCCACCCACGCAAAAGTCTTATCCCCTGGTACTTGTTTGGAAATAGGCTTTTTGGAAGTATTATTAGTTAAGATGAGGTCAAACTGGATTAGGGTAGACTCTAATACAATACGACTCATATCCTTCTCAGAAGGGGAGACTTGGACACAGATAGACAGAGGGGAGAACATCATGTGACAAATGAGGCAGAGAATGCTACAGATTGCCAGGAAGCTACTATGAGAAGCCAGGAGAGAGGCATAGAATAGATTCTTCCGTACAGACTTCACAGAAGCATGATCCTCCTGATACCTTGATTTTGGCCTCTAGAAATCTGAGACAACAAATATCTGTTGTTTTAAGCTACCTGATTTGTGGCACTTTGTTATGGCAGCCCTGGAAAATGAAGACAAATGGTGTTATGGATAATGCTAATTTTAAATCCCACCCTAAAAGTTTGGCCAATTTGAGAAAATGTTCAGCGAGTTCATAATATGGGAGAACAGCCCAGTCATAGGACTGTGCAATGCCTTGAAACTTGTTGAATTAGCAGTGCTCGTTTCTCAAGTTTAACAGAACACATTTGCAGGGCTACCTTGGAATGGGAACAGTTCTTTTTGGGTGCTCAGAGGAGTACACAGTATTATGAAAACTTTGCAGAAAGCTTAAAGATCAAAGATGAACTTGCACATGAGTCATTAATAATAACTTTATGACGGCATCACCATGAAAATCCACAACTACCATAATCATCACTTCTATTTGTCTCAAAGTATCATCAAAGAAGTTTAATATGTTTCTTTCCATTTAAATCACTCTTTGGACAAAGTTTCCATTTTCTCAGTTGGGACAAGTTTTCTTTCTCTAAAATTGGCCCAAACTATGTTACCCTGAGATATCCAAGATGTTTACTAAGTTCCGAAACAACTTTACATTTTGGTAACTTCAGTGGTACTGATGGTTAAGCAAACTATAAATAGCAAATGACTCATCAAAAACACATTATTAGGGTGACCTTGCCTTGGCACCAGAATCAAGAGCAATGTGCTTAGACTCATTCATTGGCAATCAAGAATGTTTTAATAACTTGGGAAACAATGTTAAATCATAAATCAGAACAAACATAGATGCTATTGAAGGCTGTATATGGGACTACTACTATTATGCTTTCTTTTTTTTTTTTTTTTTTTTTTTTCAGAAATGGAAAAGCCAATTATAAAATTTATTTGGAAGAGTAAGGGGTGCCAAATAGCAAAAGAAGAAAGAAGTTGGAGGATTCACATTTCCTGACTTTGAAGCATATTATAAAGCTACAGTGGTCAAAATAGCATGTTACTGGCACAAGGATAGATATATCAACCAATGGAATCAATTGAGAGTTCATAAGTAGACCCTAATATCTACGGCCATTTGATTTATTTTTAAGACACTTAGATTACATAAATGTTACACAAATGATATAGGGATTCCCATATGCCCCACTCTCCACACCTCCCACACCCTCCCGCATGAACATCCTTCATTAGTGTGGCACATTCATTGCAAATGATAAACGCATCCTGGGGCTTTGTCATTAAGCATGGACCATAGTCCACACTGTCGTCTACACTCTCTCCACCCAGTTCTGCATGTGATGATATAAAATGGCCTATATCTGTCGTTGCAACATCACTCAGGACTATTCCCAAGTCCTGAAAAAGCCCCTGTATTAAAAATGTTTTTCCCTTTCCCTGCCCCCAGAGCCTCCAGTGGCCAGTGACTCCACATCAATTTTGTAATTTCTTCCAGTGCTAGAATCACAATATGTCTATAGTAGAATACCAATAAGAGTCCATAGCTCTTCCCCCAAACCTGAGGATTCTGGGATGGTGACATCCACTTCACCTCCAATTGAGAGGGGGCTCATATCCCATGGAGAAGATGGATGGGACTATCATGACTTCAGCTGCAGACTCTCTCCATTCCCTGGGACAGCCGTTGTCCATCATCGTCTCCCCACCAGTTGTCCTGGGTGAGTCCAATGAGCTGTAGAATATGAGTTTCAGCTCCACCGAGGTTCTGGGCCCAGCTGGCACAAGGACAGCCCAAAGACTCGAGTCTCTGGATGTACACCTACAGACTCCACACCAAGTATAGGTTTAAATAGAAGGGACAGAGGAGGCATGTTCAGGGAAGACATAATTGAGTCCAACTCTGTCATTCACAGGAGCACAAACCCCAAAGTAGGGCCCACTGGCAAGGCACCAAACTCTGGAGCTATCTGCCCTGACCGTAGGACCTGAGTGTCCCCAGAGCCATCAGGAGCCCCACTATTTGGGGTAATATCCACTTTGGATACTATGAGATTCTGCTGAGGTGTGCGTAAGTGTTACCTCTGTGATGACCTCCTGATTCACTTTGAAGTCTCTTAGCCATATAAACTCATTTGTCTTTACCTTTTCCTGCTTTTATTTGAGACCTATTTCTGATTGCATTGCTAGTTGGTGCTTGGTAGCAATCCCTCAGTGCCAGGGAGGCTCATCCCTGGAAGTCATATCCCATGCTGGGGGGAAGGTAATGCATTCATATGCTGAGTTTGGCATAGACAGAGACTGCATTTAAGAAACAAGGAGGAAACCCTTAGGCACCCCATAACAACAGGCTAAGTTTGAATTTCAAGAGCAAAGGCTCATAAGACTAGTTGTCAATATCAAGGGCCCATTTGTGGATCATCCTCCTTTGCCAGTCACTGCCCCTGCACTTGGGGGATGGTTGTTGCTCCCTTAGAAAATGTGGCACAGCCCTCCAGAATGGGAATTCAGTATTCTTTCAGTTATTGTGTGAGTCTCCACCCACTGTGATGATGTCTCATGAACATTTGAACATTTTTACATAGCTTATATGTATACTCAAGTGAACTTCTTCTCATGCATCCCCCATCACTGACAGCCCACACCAATGATCCTCCCCTGCCCCAGTTGTAACCCTTCTGTGATCCAAAGCTTCTTCAAAAATGAAGCCATTACAATAGCCAAATACAATTAATAGGAAAATAAACAATAATTACAAGTTTACATTTAAATTTAGAATAAATAAAAATTTAAAAAATAAATAAATTAAATTAAACTAAAAGTTTGGGATATTTTTAAAAATGGAAAATATAAAAAATTTTTTTTTTTTCATTTTGCCTTTCATCACTGCAATATCTGGTATCCTGTCTGTACTGTGGCACCTTCCACCACTCATTCTCCAGTGTCTCACTATTTTTCATTTTGTTTTCAAAGAAGTTTTAGGTAACTGCAAAGTCATTCAAAGAATTCAGGAGACTCTCATATACTCAACATCCTTCCCCTTTCCTCGCTCCCATATTAATACCTTTTTATATGTGGATGGTACCTTTGTTATAACTGATACACAAATAGTGAAACATAACTACTAAACATGGCCAATGGTTTACATTATGGTTTACATTTTAGACTGTACACTTTTATAAATTTTTATGGTATTTACTATGTCCTGTGTCCATCATTGTAATATCATGTAGAACACTTCTACTGCCCACTAAATACTCCCTGTTCAATCTATTTTATTCCCCCTCCCCCTCCCCTCGGGGCCCATGGCAATCCCCTGGCTTCACTCCTTGGATGACAAGATTCATAGGTACATGCAACAAGACTGAGGTCTTGACACACTGGTTTATCCTCCCCTATTGGGAACCACCCATGCTCTCAAGAGACTCCCACCTGTCTATTTCTGAACAAAATTGGTCCTCCCGAGAATGGGAGTCCAACTCCTTCCCACTCATTATGTGGGTCTCCACCCACTAATACAACACATTATGACAGAATGATCACTCACACACTCCCTAGAAGCCTGCTCCAGGTGCATCCTGTCCAGAATGCCTCCCCATCCAACATCCTAAACCAGTCACCCTTCCTTGTCATATTGCCATAAGAGCATTCCCAACTTTGTATTTTCAACCACATACCCGCAAATCCCCAGTGTTCACCTGGTCCTTCCCCAACCATCCCCCCAGTACCCTGGATCTTCCAACCCACCCTTCCCATTCTGTCAACTCTTCACCACCCAAACCAAAAATATCACTACCCTCCTGTCATATCCCTTCAATATGCAACTACACTCTTTCACCTTACCATAGATTATGACTGTATGGGTGTTGGCTTACAACTTTCTTCTCTCTGTCTATTTCTTGTAAAGCTATCTTCCAGAGAATAGCTCTCTGAGTCTGCTCAATTTGCTTAATTCATATCAGTTAGGTCATGTACTGTTCATCTTTCAATGCCTGGCTTGCTTCACTCAACATAAGGTCCTCAAGATTCATCTATGTTATCCCATGTGTTAGCATGTTATTCCTTCTTATAACTAAATAATATTCCATTGTATGTATGTACTACATTTTATTTATCCATTCACCTGTTGATAGGCAGCTGGGGGGTTGATTCCAACTTTTGGCAATAGTGAATAATGCTGCTATGAACATTGGTGTGCGTATATCTGTTTGTATCTTTGCTTTCAATTCTTTTTTTTTTTTTTTTTTTTTCAATTCTTTTAGGTATGTACCCAGCAGTGGAATTGCTGGATCATATGGAAGTTCCATAATTAGTTTTTTGAGGAACCGCCAATCAGTCTTCCACAATGGCTGCACTATTCTACATTCCCACCAGCAGTGGATGAGGGTTCCCATTCCTCCACATCCTCTCCAACACTTATAGTCCACTGTTTTTTTTTTTTTAATAGCTGCCATTCTAATGGGTGTAAGATGGTATCTCATTGTAGTTTTGATTTGCATTTCCCTAATAGCTAGTGATGTTGAGTCTCTTTTCATGTGCTTTTTAGCCATTTGTATTTCTTCCTTGGAAGAGAGTCTTTTCAGGTCACTTGCTCATTTTTAAAATGGGTTGTTTGTCTTTTTATGTTCAAGGTGTAAGTTTTCTTTATATATGCAGGATATTGGACTCCTACCAGATATATGGTTGCTGAATATTTTCTCCCATTGGGTGGGTTATCTTTTTACTTTCTTGATAATGTCCCTTGAGGTGCAAAAGTTTTTAATTTTGAGGGGATCCCATTTATCTAATTTTTCTTTTACTGTTCATGCTTTGGGTATAAAGTTAATGAAACCATTTCCTATTACAAGGTCCTGTAGATCTTTCCCTACATTATCTTCCAAGGTCTTTATGGTCTCAGTTCTTATATTTAAATCTTTGATCCATCTTGAGTTGATTTTTGTATAAGGTATGAGATGGTGTTCCTCTCTCATTCTTTTGGATATGAATATACAGCTCTCCAATTACCATTTGTTGAAGAGGCCATTCTCTCCCAGTTGAGTGGGCTTGGGGGCCTTGTTGAATATCACATGACTGTATATATGAGGATCTATATCAGAACTCCCAATTCAGTTCTGTTGGTTGGTATGTCTATCCTTGTGCCAATACCATGAATTTTTTACCACTGTTGCTTTGTAGTATGTTTTAAAGTCAGGTAGTGTGATACCTCCATTTCATTTTTCTTTTTCAATATGCCCTTGGCAATTCGGGGCCTCTTATACTTCCAAATAAACTTTGTAGTTAGCTTTTCAAATTCATTAAAAAATGCTGTGTTGATTTTTATTGGGATTGCATTAAATCTGTACATTAGTTTGGGTAGGATAAACATTTTAATGATGTTTTGTGTTACTGTTCATGAACAGGGAATATTCTTCCATTTATTTAAGTCTCCTTTGATTTCCTTAAACATTGTTGTGTAGGTTTCTGTATATAAGTCCTTTACATCTTTACTTACATTTATTCCTAGATATTTGATTCTTGTAGTTACTATTGTAAATGGTATTTTTTTCTTGATTTCCTCTTCAGATTGCTTGTTATTGGTGTACAGAAATGCTACTGATTTTTGAGCATTAATCTTGTAACTTGCAACTTTACTGATCTCATTTATAAGTTCTAGAAGCTTTGTTGTAGATTTCTCAGGGCTTTCTATGTATAAGATCATGTCTGCAAATAATGAAATTTTTACTTCTTCCTTTCCAATTTGGATGCCTTTTACATCTTTTTCTTGCCTCAGTGCTCAAGCAAGTACTTCTAAGACAATGTTAAAAAGGAGTGTTGACAGTGGACATCCTTGTCTTGTTCCCAGTCTTAGAGAGAAAGCTTTTAGGATTTCACCGTTGAAGATGATGTTAGCTTTGTGTTTTTCATATATACCCTTTATCATGTTCAGAAAGTTCCCTTCTATTCCTATCTTTTGCAGTGTTTTTATCAGGAAAGGGTGTTGTATTTTGTTGAATGCTTTTTCTGCATCTATATAGATGATCATGGTTTTTTTTTACTTTCAGGCTATTTATGTGGTGCATTACAATGATTGATTTTCTTATGTTGAACCATCCTTGCATACCTGGGATGAAACCCACTTGGTCATGGTGTATAATTTGTTTGATATGTTGTTGAATGCAATTAGCAAGTATTTTGTTCAGGATTTTAGCATCTAGTTTCATTAGAGAGATTGGTCTGTAATTTTCCTTTCCTGTGACATCATTGTTTTGCTTTGATATTAGGGTAATGTTGGCATCATAGGATGAGTTAGGCAATGCTCTTTCTACTTCTATTTTTTGGAAGAGCTTAAGCAGGATTGGTGTTGGTTCTTTCCAGAATGATTGGTAGAATTTACCTTTGAAGCCATCTGGTCCTAGGCTCTTCTTAGTTGAGAGGTTTTTGGTGACTGAGTCTATTTCTTTACTTGTAATTGGACTATTGAGTTCATCAGTTTCTTCTTTTGTCAAGGTAAGCTGCTTGTGAGTTTCTAGGAACTTGTACATTTCCTCTAAAGTATCCTTCTTGTTGGCATGTAATTTTTCAAAGTATTGTCTTATGATACTCTTTATTTCTGTGGGTCAGTGGTGATATTCCCTTCTTCATTTCTTATTTTGTGTATTTGCATCTGTTCACTTTTTTTCTTTGTTAATCTGGCTAAGGGTTTGTTAAATTTTATTGATCTTCTCGAAGAACCAGCCTTTGGTTTTTAATTTTTTTTCTAGTGCTTTCTTATTTTCTATTTCATTTAGTTCTGCTCTAATATTTGTTATTTCCTTCTTTCTACTTCCGTTGGGGTTAGTTTGTTGTTGTTTTTCCAATTCCTCCAGGTGTGCAGTTAAGTCTTCAATTTTAGCTCTTTCTTCTTTTTTGATATATGCATTTATGGCTATGAATTTCCCTCTCAGTACAGCCTTTGCTGCATCCAATAGATTTTGATATGTTGTGTTGTCATTTTCATTCATTTCAAGATAGTTACTGATTTCTTTTGAGATTTCCTCCTTGACTCACTGTTTGTCTAAGAGTGTGTTGTTTAATTTCCATATCTTTGTTCCTATTCTGGTTCTCTAACCCTTACTGATTTCCAATTTCATTCCATTGTGGTCAGAGTAATTACTTTGTTTAATCTCAATCTTTCTGAATTCATTGAGAGTATCTTGGAGCATGATTAATGTGCACTTGAGAAGAATGTATATCCGGCTGCATTTGGGTGTAGTTCTCTGTATATGTCTATTAGGTCCAGATCCTCTAATGTATTATTCAAAGCCTTTGTTTTCTTTATTGATTGCCTCTTGAGATGTTCTGTCTAATGATGATAATGGTATATTAAAGTCCCCCATTATAATTGTAAAGGCATCTATTTCTCCACTTAATTTTTCCAGTGTTTGCCTCATGTATTTTGAGGCACCCTGGTTAGGTGTATAAATGCTTATGATTGTTCTTTCTTCTTGAAAGATTACTCCTTTTACTAATATATAGTGTCTGTCTTTGTCTCTTACAATAGTTTTGCATTTAAAGTCTATTTTGTCCAATATTAGTATAGCTACTCCCACTGTTTCTGGTTATTGTTTGCTTGTAAAATTGTTTTCCAGGCATTCACTTTCAACCTCCTTGAATCCCTTGGTCTAAGGTGCGTTTCTTGTAGACAACATATAAATGGGTCATATTTCCTTATCCATTCTGCCAATCTGTTTCTCTTGACTGGTGAGTTTAATTCATTAACATTCACTGTTACTTTCAAGGAATGACTTACATCAGCCATATTTTATTTGGGTTTATGTGTGTCATATGTTATTTTTATTTCTCTTTTTGTCTGTTTAGTTGTTCTTACATTCTCCTCCAACTCTCTCTCTCTTGTTTCTTCCTTGCAACCTGCAGAACTCCTTTTAGTATTTCTTGAGGGGCAAATTTCTTATTGACACACTCTCTTAATTTCTGTTTATCTGTGAATATTTTGACCTCTCCATCATTTTTGAATGCCAGCTTTGCTGGATAGAGAATTCTTAGCCAGAAGTTTTTTCTTTTAGTACCTTAACTATGTCATATCACTGCCTTCTTGCCTCCATGGTTTCAGATGAGAAATCAGCACTTAATCTTATTGAGCTTCCCTTATATGTGGTGGTTCTCTTTTCTCTTGCTGCCTTCAGTATTTTCTTTGTCTTGGGCACTGGACAGTTTGACAAGTATATGTCTTGGAGTATATGACAAGTATATGTTGGGATTTATACTGTTTGGGGTGCGCTGAATTTCCTGGACTTGTACATCCATCTCCCTCAATAGGGTTGGGAAGTTTTCAGCCATTATTTCCTTCAATACTCCTTCTGACCCTTTTCCCTTCTTTTCTCCCTCTGGGATGCCTATAATACACATGTTTGTGCATTTTGTGTTGTCATTCAAATCCCTGCTGGAATTGTTCTATCTGTTCTACTATTTGTTTGATTTCAGATGTACTGTCTTCCACATCACTAATTCTTTCTTCTGCCTGTTCAAATCTGCTGTTTTGTGCTTCCAGTGTGTTTTTGATTTCTTGGATTGTGCCATTCATCATATCCATTATCTTTTTATGTATGTTTACAATTTCTTCAGTATGTTCCTCCAGTATCTTCTTAATATCCTTAATCTCTTCCATCACTTCATTAAGCTGGTCCATGATATTTGTTTGGATGGCTTTGATTAGTTGTTCAATGTTCTGCATCTCTTCTTGGTTTTTAGTTTTTTCATTGGACTGGGCCATGTCTTCCTATTTCTTAGTATGGTTTTTAATTTTTTTTGCCCTCTGGTCATCTTCTTATCTTGATGGGTTTATTCAGTTGATTAGCTTCTCTCTCTATTCTAGAGTTTAATTTAGCTCCTAGTTTTGTGTGTGTGCTAAGGTTTCTTTTTGACACTTTGTTCCTCTTGTTCTATTTCCTTGCTGTTTTCTCTGTTCTGGTTTTATCTTGAGCAATCTATCTCCCTGTCCAGCTCCTTCCAGATTGGTGCTCCAAAGATTCCCGCTCTGTGGGCTCCCAGAACAGCTCACTCAGGCAGGATCTTGTCCCCACCTTTTGTGAGAGAGATGGTGGGTGCCCACTTAAACCGATGCCATCTTGCTGCTATCCCTCTGTTAAGGTTTCTTAAACCATGTATTTTTCTTCTATTACATGTACCTTTGAAGTTGTGGTTGTTTGAAACTCTATGTACCCCACAAAAATATGTTTTTAAATCTTATCCACTCCTGTGGATGTAAACCCATTATAAGTAACACTTTTTGATGAGGCTACTTCAGGTAAGTTGTGACCCATCTAATTCAGGATGGATCTTAATCCTATTAATGGAGTCCTTTATAAATGGAATGAAATTCAGGCAAAGGGAGAGAAAGTCATGGAAACAAGAAGTTGAAAGCAATGAAACCTGGAAGAGAAGGGAAAGACCAGCAAACACTGCCATGTGCCTTGCCATGTGACAGATGAAACATAGATCACTGTCAGCTGGTCTTAGGGAAGAAAGTATTGCCTTGATGATTCCTTGATTTGGACATTATCTCAGCCTCAAATTGTAAGCTAATAAATTCCAACTGTTCAAACCAATTCATTTCATAGTACCTACTGTAAACAGCCTAGAAAACTAAAACAGATTTTGGTACCAAGAGTGGGGTATGCACTAGGTAATATTATTATCTCAAAGTTAACACTTTGGGAGTGATAATGTTGTATAATTATTTTGGCAAATGTCCTTATTTATTGGAGATAACTGTAGGGAAGAGCAGTCATGATATTTAGAGAGAGAGATATGTAGATAGAGCAAATGTAGCAAAATGCTAAAAATTGATGAATCTATATATTGATAGATATTTATGTATTTTTCTTGCAACTTTGTTTTTTAAAAAAATTAAAAAATTGAGGAAAATATTGGATTTAAACATTTTTCTAGTCATCCATGTTTTATATCTGACTTGATCTACATATTTATGATGTCTGCCTGAATCCTGGAGGTATGTGAGTCTGCAGCCTCATTAAAGAAAAATAGTATTGGATTTAAATATTAAAAATGAGGAAAACACCTACTCTCCAGTTCATTGGACTCACCCAGGACAATGAACAAGGAGGTGATGATGGACAACACCCATCCCAAGGAACAGAGAGCGTCTATAACTGCAAGCAAGTTAGCTCCATCCATTTGCCCCATGGGATATAAGACCCCTCTCAATTAGAAGCACAGTGGGCATCATTATCCCCAAATCCTCAATATTGGGGAATGAACAATGGAGTAAAGCAGACTTATTATTATTCTACTAAAGACTTATTATTATTCCAGGAATGGAAGAATTCTTATCATTGATGTAAAGGCAGTGGCCACCAAAGGTTCAGAGGGATGGGAGAGGGAATAATAGGAATTTTGGGGCATTTGGGGGACATTGGATTTGTCCTGCATGACATTGCAGTGATGGATACAGACCATTGTATATTTTGTCATAACTTACAAAATTGTGCAGGACAGAAGTGTAAATTGTAATGTAAACTGTAGTCCATGGTTAGTAGCAATGCTTCAATATGGTTTCATCAATTGTAACAATTGTACCACACCAATGAAGGATGTTGTTAATGTGGGAAATTGTGGGAAGGGGTGGGAGTGGGACATATGAGAACCCCTTATATTTTTTTTATGTAACATTTTTGTAATCTAAAACTTCTTTAAAAATAAAAAAATATTAATTATAAAAAAATAAAAAATAAGGAAAACAACATTTACCACAGAAAACAAATATCATAAAGTTTAAAAGCAGCCTATAAAAATATGTAACTTATGTAGTCAAGTTTTATATAAAATAATTAGTATATATTAAAAACTCTACAAGTCAATAAAAAAATTTTCAGAAATTAAAATAGGTCAAAAGCCAAAAATTAAAGATTTATGAAAGAAATATGAATGGTTAATAAATGCAGAATAAATTCTCTGACTTCAGAAAACAAGAAAACACAAGGAAATACTTTTTTCACCTGTAAAACTGCTAAGTATGGAAAATAATTTCCAGTGTTGGTGAAAGTGTAGTGAAAAAGACACTTTCCATGAGTGTTTGGGTAAAAAGCAAACACTCATGGAGTTGTGTTTTTAAACACAGTCATAACGATAAGTTTGGTAAGTCATTTTATAAATACTTTTCTGTTTCTGTACAGTTCTCTTAAATGGTGTTTTAAAAAATTCAGTTCATCCTAAGAAAATATATAAGCCACTGGAATGAAAACTTCACTTTATGCTATGCTGTTAATTATTACATTATTGTATAGAATAATAGCTTTAGAAATATATTGAAGGCATTGTATTCTCACTTGTGGTTCAAACGGAATTTTGTTTTAACTTTAAAATCAATAAAAAATTCAAAAATTAAAAAAAAAAAAGACACTTTCCTCTATAAATAACAGGCCTCAAACTGATACTTGCACACCAATGTTCATGGCATTATTCAAAATGACCAAAAGGTGTTAATAACCCAAGTACCCACCAACAGATGAATGGGTAAACTAAATGTGATATATCCATACAATGGAATATTATTCAGCTGTAAAAAGGAATGAAATTCTGATACAAGCTACAATGTGGATGAATCTTGAGAATATTATGCTAAATGAAATAAGCCAGATATAGAAGGGCAAAACATTGTATGAGTCCACTTCCAAGGAATATTTAGAATAAATATTAGAGGTTGGGGGAGGAGGACTGGGGAGTTATTGCTTAATGGATACAGGGTTTCTGGTTAGGGTGATGATAAAAAGACTTGGTAATGGATGGTGATGATTATAACATAAAATTGTAGAAGTAATTAATGCCATTGATCTGTATACTTATATGTGGTTAATGTTAAAAAAAAAAAAAAACACTTATGTTTTAGTCAAAGTTCTTGAGAGAAACAGAACCAACAGGAAATACCCATAGATATTATTAGATTTTTGTAAGAATTGTCTCACAAGACTGTGGGAATGAGCAAGTCCAAGTTCTGTAGGGCAGGCCATAAACTGGCAACTCCAATGAAGATTTTTGATGAATTCACCAGGAAAAGCTAGCTGGATGAAACAGAGATAGAAATTCTCTCTTCTGACTGCTGAAATCATCACTTCTCCTTTCAAAGCCTTTAAATAATTGGATGAAATTCTCTCATTAATTGAGTGTTTAAAGCAATCTCCTCAGTTGATTGAGGAAATAATCAGCCATACATGCTATCAACTTACTGATGGTTTAAGTCCATGAAAGATCCTTAAAGTAACAATCAGGCCAGTACTTGCTTCACCAAACTGGACACCAAAACCATGACAGGAGTTATTAAAGTTTAAGAATACAGAAGCTCACTTTTTCCCTTTAAAGGGGAAAAAAGATCATGATACTCAAACTATAGTTTGATAGTGAAATTAGGTATTTCCAAGTGAATGTTAAAGTCAGGCAAGACAGGGATCTGACATAGTTCCTCATTTGGAGTAAAGATGCTGTTTGAACATAGCTAAGAGAAAATTTACTCCAGTTGATAATTCATGAGTGTCTCTTCATTGTGTACTTTGGGGGAATAGAGCCAACTATTTCAAAATTTAGAGAGAAAAAGGAAGAGAAATAAGAAGTGTGTGTGCGCATGCACGTGTGTGTGCATTGCATGAGCACATGAAAGCAAAGTGACATCTCGACAGAGAGGAATCTGAAGCAGTGCCTTATAAAGATAATACAGGGGGATCTTTTTCATCTCACATCTCTTTTAACTTAAACATTTGTAGATCCCTGCCAAATATCTGTTTTCAAATAGGTAGAAAATTCAGAAAAATTAAATGGGATAGAAGACATATTTAATCTCTGCCCCCTAAGATGACCTTCCTTACATAAAGGCCTGCATCTTTCCTAAGTTCCAGCACTAAACAGTCATACTTGATTAGCAAGTATGTCATAAAATAACGTGTCAATAGCAATCACCAATTGGATTCACGTTTAAGTCTTTCTCTTATTTTCATTGCTGCTCTAATATCAATAAACAATTTCTTAGTATCAAGAATACTTTCTTGATATTTTCATGCTAGGGAACGACTTCTTTAAAGTTCTCAGTGTAAATGTTCTTGACTACACCTAAAAGTTTTGATTTTTTTCTTTTCTTAAATTTATGTTTACAGAAAGGGCATCCAGGCAATGTTTCATTATCCAAGCTGATGTAAAGGAAGAGCAGAGAGGATGATTTAGAAAAGGAAATAATCCTTCTGATAAACCTGTTAACAGCAACATGAGAGTCTTTAATTTGGAGAAATAAAACAAGGATGTAATTGGGAGGTATTCTTAGGGGAGTGTCTGAGGAACACTATGAATTCTTAAAATCATACCTTTTCCTATGTTAATTCTTTTTAAAAAGGCCTTTTCCATTTATTTATTTACAGAAGTAATACCTACCATGCAGGGAGTTTTAAGATTAGAGGAGATTTTTTTTTTTTTAATAGAAAGAAAGAGTGATGGCATGGTGGTTGCCGCACAATTGTGGGTCAATAAATGCTAGCAATTATCAGAGGCTACTGTGGAGAATGTTGTTATATGGTATGTTGTGAGAACACAGGCTCAGGCACCACAGAAACTTTCAGCAAATGACCACCTTACTGCTTACACAGCATAAAGGATCTGAAAGAGCAAGGGAAGAGATCCCATTGTGGTAAATCTCCAGGGGAAGCCAACTGCTTGGGTCATGCCCCACTTTGCTAAGAGAGGAATGACCCTGTGATGTTTGAGTGCTAAGAATTTATACAACCGCAGGGGGAGGGCACCCTGCCACTGAGAGCTCCCACCCTAATAAGCAGCTGAGGCTGCTTGTCCCAGGTTTGAGGTTTAAGGTACACTTAGACCTAACATCTCCCTGGCAGCAGAATGGAAACTTACACACACAATAGAAAAGGAGGAGGGTGGGTAGGCAAGGGCTGGGAGATGGCTGCTAGGTTTGCCTGTGACCCCAGCAGCTACAAGCTATACTAGTTTAAGAATGTGGTCTTCAAAGTTACACAGAATTGAGTTTGAATTAATGGCTCTGACACTTGTTATCTGTGTGACCTCAAAATTACTGACCATCTCTTTGAGACTTGTTTTCTTTATGTGTGAAAATAAGAAAAGAAGTCTCCCTCAAAAACTCCTTTGACTTAAATGAGTTAATAAGTTTACAAAGACTAATATGCCAATTGGAATATGTCGGTTTCCTTGTGGGATAAGAAATGTAGCTAGACCTGTGCCTCAAATCTCCTTTTGTCTCCCTGTTGCACCTGTTATTGCCCTGGACTTAGCCCACTTAGTTTGTGACTTGAACCCTGCCTTGCCAATTTCCACTGCCACAGAGATTATCCTTTTCTCACATCCCAAGCAACAGTTCTTGTATTAGTTATCAATTGCTCTGTAACAAATTATTCCAAAATTTAGCAGCTTAAAATATCATTTATTTATTTTTCTCAAACATTTGCTTAAGGTCAGGAACCCAGTAATGTACTGGAATGGCGGTTCTGGCTCAGGGTCTCTCATGAGGATGTAGTTAAGATGTCAGGGGAGCTGCAGTCATCTGAGGGTGTCACTGGGTTGGATGATTTGCTTCCCAAATCACTCACATGACTATTGGCAAGAGGCCTCTGTTACCCACTGACTGTTTGCCAGAAATCTCTGTTCCTCACCATATGGGCCTCTGTTCATCATATGGCAGCTTGGTTTCCCCAAAGCCAATGATTGGAGAATGAGATGGAGTGATCAAGATGGAAGCTGTAATATCTTTTATAACCTAATTTCAGAAGGAACGTATCATCACTCCTGCCATATTGTATGCATACACCCTGACACAAATTTGGAAGAGATCACACAAGGGTGTGAATACCAGGAGACAAGGATCATAGGGAGCCATTTTGAAATTTGGTTCTCCCAGTCTTCCATGGAATGGACTGAATGCCTGCAAGCCAATGCCACCTCATGCCTGACATCAAGTTAGTAGGATGCATTTGTGTATGGCTTTCTTGCTCACTAGATCAGAATCCTCTATTCTACTTCCAAAAACATGAGACCTTCTGCTAAATGCAAGGTGTAGCTTGCCATTTTGTTCTGGGCTGTTGGCCAGTCCTATAGTCAGGTTAGTTTCTCAGCTGAGGACACCTGAGTTACAATAACAGTGTTCAGGTCACCATAACAGTTTTCAGGAAAAAAATTCTCCTCTAAATTTAATATCCATATCTGGATATATAAGCCTGGATCAAATAGAGCAAGCAATCAAATTCTGCTTTGTCTAGCTCCAGAAAGGAAGTAAAGACCATCTTTAGGAAATTAGGGAAAAACTGATAAAAGGGGAAAATATGACCTAACAGCACAAATAGAATATAGACCCTGTCACAGGGCAGGAAAACTCTTACAAAGAGTACAGATTGCCAACTGTTGACTTTTTATAACAATATTTAATATTCCAATTAGCAAATCCATATGGAAACCAGGTTTCTACTAGGTTTCATTTAGGAGCTTGTTGAATATGTCTTAACACCTGGAAATTTAAATTGCCAACTAAATTTCATTTAGGACAGCTTAACTAGGACAAGTCAATTGCTCTTCCCCAATCCATACTATTTTTCTGATTTTAGAAATTGGACAAGGAAACAAATGATTCTACCAAATAAGCATCATATATTCATGAAAAACTGCTTTTTAATTAAGGTCACAAACTATCTTTTTGAATCAGAATAAAACTACATTCTTGCATTTTTTAATTTTTTAAATTTGTTTTGCTATTGTGCAGCATCTTTTTAAGCAAAAGTTAACAAAAGCCAAAAATAGGATGTTCAAATATAACAAAATTCTGCTCTCAATTTTGCAGTGAAATATTACAAAATCTGCTATATAATTATTTTTCTGCCATTATTTTTTTATACTTTTGTAAAGCGCACTTGACAGATTTTTTTTTTTTAATTCTTGGATAAAAGAAGGTCAAATATCTTCAAATAGAAGTTTTTCATTTTTTTGTCAGCAGGTACTTCATTTTATCACATGCCTTAGAAATGGATCTGGTCATTCTGGTTTTTGGATGGCACTTATGGGAGGTTATGCTAAAAATTAGGCTAATTGAGGATTAGTATATTTACCTCATGGAACAAAACAATGCCTGTTATCTAGGGGAAAGGCTTATTGCTAAGAATCAATAAAGATGATCTCATGGCTTTTTCTTGCTTCAGAGTTAATTATTTGCCTTTGATTATTTTGCATTGTGTTTCTCAATTTTAGTCAAGAGATGTTACTCAAAGCAGAAGGTAGAACTAGTCTGTATGCAAATGACGAGGCCACATATTTCTTCTCAGAACATATAGTGTCCTCCTGCTCAAGGCCCTGTTTATTCAATTAGGCAAATCCAGGTTTATAACTATAAGGGTGATAAGAGTTCCCCAATTAGAAACACCAGTTCTTCCTGTCTGGTATGGAAGAAACGACTGCAAGGACCTCTATGGTGAGCAAAGGATGGAAACGGAGAGGCCTCTCTGCTGCATATCCTCAGCAGGCTCACAAGCTCTGCTGCTGGAGAGCATTAGAGGCAGCAAGGGAAGTGCTGGGACAGAGAAGCTTTCACATCTGAGTTCATTGCTAATGAGGAAAGCATGCTACTTTACCCAACAATCACATTATTATCTAAGTATTATATTTGGAAGATAATTCAGAGTATCTTTTTATAGATGTATGTTATTTGCTCCAAGTTCACACTGAGAAATGGAGATTAACAGGCGAGAAGGAGGCACGCATTATATGGTGTTATCAAAAAGAAACTTTGTACTAAACCAGAGCATTTGGGAAAGATATGATCATTAGCATTTTTATGAGCTTTTAGTTTCCATTTTTTTCTGACACTGATAAGAGATGTCTTCTCTTAAATGTAATGATTTGTATATTTGCCCTCATTTGCAAAAGTTCAGAGTCTGCGGGAAGACAAATCCAAGTACTGTCTATTACTGAAATTTCCTTAGGCTGCTCTGACAAAAACAAAAAGGCCTTCATCCTCAAACTAGTGACTTCATGCAATAGGAAAAAAACGAATGAACTATTTTTAGTTCAAGAATTCTTTTCCTCTAGAGCAAAACCCTCTGCTGCTGTTACGTATGTCTGAAGGAGGGCTAGTGGAGAGGGGACAGAGAGTACCCACATTGCAGATGTAGTCCCTCATAGAAACATGCTATATATTTATGCATTATTAATTGTTCAAAATTCATCATTTTTGCCCATAGTATTTCTACATTGTCAGAGTAAGGCATTTAATAGCTGGCCACGGTGAATATTTTGCCTGCCATCACATGAATTAAGTCCCAAGAACAGAACATGGTTGATATGCCCCCACTCACTCTGTTGTAATTGGGAAGCATCTTAAAGTGGTGGTTAAGAGCTTGCACTTGGGACCCGGACTCTCCCATCTTTTGAATTCCTAGCTCTACTCCTTACAAGTTCTGTTGCCTTGGGCAATTTACTTACTTATTTTGTGTATCAGTTTTCTCCTCTGTAGAATGGGGTTAAAAGTCATGAGGCTTTAAGGAGAACCAAATGAGATAATATACATAAAGCAATGAGAATAGTGCCTGATAATTAATAACATTATTTTAGTGATTATAAATATTATTGTTGCTTTTTTCTATCTCAGAAAAAAAAATGTTATTTTAGTGAATCAATAGAAAAACAGTAAGAAAATTAAAATTAGTGATAGAAAATTTAATAAAATAAGGAAATAAACTGATATCAATGTTTCATGATTTGTCTCTTGTTTCCTAATTGCCTTCTGTCCATTAACCTCCCGTGGATTTCTGGAACCACAGTTGTTTCTGGAGACTTATTGAGTGTGTCTTGAATTGTGTGCCTTATCATTCTTATAGTAGAGTCCAGTTGTGAAACATGAGACAACCATGTTATTATCAGATATTATTACATATCAGGAACCCAAGGGTTTAATTACCAGTCCTAAGATCCAGGCCTCTATACGTATACTGTTCTTTACTAGAACGATGCCACCAACTAGCTAACTTTAACACATCCCTAGTTTTGCCTGGAAATAGTAATAATCAGCAATGTATGCTATATCCTATGTGACCTTTATCCCAATATCCCTTTAGGTCTCCAAAAGTAAACCCAAAGTTCTATAGCTCATTGACCACTGTATGGCTATGAAACAGAGCAAAGCTATTATATTTGGAACAAATATCATGACTTCTATTTATTGCTTGATGTTCATGGGGTTGCAAAGTGATTTGCTGTGAAGAAAGTACTGGTGAATGGGTTAAGGGGGAAATAGTTCCTTATTGTCATGTTTATAAACACTCTCTGTATTCCTATTTTCACTGTCCAAGATGATATGCCAGGATTTTTCTTTTTTTATAATTCATCCCCCTCCCCCACTGGCTCCCTCATCCATCTGTTCATTGTTTCTACTCATTGTCTGCTCACTGTGTCTGCTCTTTGTGTATGTTCACTGTGTGCGCATCTTCCTTTTTTTTTTTTTTTTTTTTCAGGAGGCACGAGGAACTGAATCTAGGACCTTCCATGTAGGAGGTGGGAGCCCAACTGCTTGAGCCATATCTGCTCCCTGTTCTTTGTATCTGCTCATTGCATTTGCTTGTCTTCTTTAGGAGGGACTGGGAACCAAACCAGAGACCTCCTATGTGGGAGGTGTATGCCCAACTGCTGGAGCCACATCTGTTCCCAATATGTCAGGATTTTTTTAAAGGTTTATTTTAATTTATTTATTCCCCCACCCCCATGTCAGGATTTTAAAGCAACAGAATGAAGGATGTGTTCCTTTTTCCCAGAACAAGTGCCAATGCACACTGAGACACAATATTTGGGAATTGCTTGTGTTTTCACTGAACACTTCCAAAGGATGACCACACACAGATGTAGGTTTACTTCTGTGTACACACACTCTTCCTTTTTTTGAATTTGAGGAGATTGGGATGTGGAAAAGAGAGAGACATGAGGCCAAGTCTCTTTCTCTTTTCTGTTTGCCTCTTGTCCTCTAAGCACCCTATACTGATGAGTTCAGACCCAACTCCAAGTAGGTTGCCCCTTGGCATCAGTCTTCTGAGGAATAATTCAGTGCTTGCAGAAAATGATGAGGTTGGAGATAGCTGGTAGTGATGCCTGTTGTGCTGAAATAGCAATTGTCAGCTAACATTTGGAAACAGATAGCTGTTTGTATGATCTGAATGTTCATTGAACTAAAAATGGCAGTATTTACTCATCTTCACTTTCAGCCATAAGAATAGCTTGAGAAGCTATTCCCTGGAAAACAGGAAAAGATCATTTTCAGCTCTTTATAACACCATATTAAAGTATTTAATTTTATTATTATTTGTTTAAGTAACAGTGTGGTAGCCAGTCTCCAGTTTGGGCCACAGTGATTTCTGGATCCTGGCATTTAAACCCTTGTATAGTCCCCTCCCACACAATTGTGTAACATATGAAAATACTGGAAAAAAAGAAAAGAAAATACTGGAATGTGACTTCTGAGTCTAGGTGATAAGAAACACTGTGGCTTCCATCTCTGTGCTCTTGGAATACTCGTTTTGGGGAAGCTAGCTACCTTGCCATGAGGACAAGATCCACATAATGAGTAGCCCTGTGGAAAGATCCACATAATGAGGAACTGAGGCCTCCCGCCAACAGCCAGTGAGGAAATGAGTGCAAAAACGAGGCTTCCTGCCAACTGCTCAGTCAGTGGGAACCTTGAAGCAGATCCTCCAGTTTTAATGATGTCTTTGAATGACTGCAGTTCTGGTCAGAATCTTGACTACAACCTCAAGAAAGACCTCAAGCCAGAGCCATCCAGCCAAGTGACTCCTAGATTCCTGATCTACAGAAATTTTAAGAAAACAAATGTTCATTGTTTTAAGCCACTAAATTTTGAGGTAATTTGCTATGAAGCCATAGAAAATGAAAGAAGCAGGGAAATTCCTATGTGTAAATATTAATTGAGAAAAGCATGAGGCAAAGGAACACATTTATTATAATTTTACCACTGTAAATTGCTCATAGAAAAAAAAGAAAAAATACTACCAAAATGTTAATGATATTTATAACTAACCTTTGGGCTATTGGGTATATCATAATCCTTGTGATATTTATAATATGCAAAGTATTAGTTTTACTGATAAAATAACTATAAACATATTTTAAATATTTATTTTGTTATTAGAAATTTTAAACCTACTAAAATTTGTTTGATAATGTGTTAGGGTAATAAAATTCTAGTAAAAATTTCAGAATCTAAAATATAGAACTCCAGTTCTGGTATCAGGTGAGTTCATGTGGAGTTATTTTTCATGAACCCTTCAGCCTTTAGTGAGGCCTAAATTCCCTGAATTCACAATGCCCTTCTAGCTTTAAACATAATTTTAAGTGTAGAAGAAAATGTCATACATTCTGAGGCTCTGTGTGAGGATTAAGCTGCAGTCACTTTGAGCTTTCCTGCTTAGGTGCCAAGATGTTATATATCTTATCAGAAAATCATTATCAAAATAATGTGAATGGAAATGGAAATGAAAGTTCTTGGCCACTTTTTAAACTCTCTCTGTTGCATTATATGGTGGAGGCAGTATATAACCTGATAGTTAAAAGATCAAGTCTGGCTCCATCATTTAGTATCTGTGTAACCTTGAGTAAGTTTCTTACCATTTTTAGAACTCTTTATCCTCATCTTTAAAATGAATACACTACTAACACTACCGAACTCAAAGGTTTACTCTTAGAGGGCATAACTGGCTTGGCATATAGGCAGTGTGAATTTATTCTTTGCTTAAAGTTTCTAATGTTAAAAATCAGAAAGCAAGATGTATATGATTTAAAGGTTTGAGATACTGTATGATATCATAATAAAGGGAAGGTATGGAACGAGCCATTATTTAATGAATATTTTGCTTAGACTTTGCAATCACACAAATCGGGAATCAAATTCCCACTCTGTCGTTTATTGTGTGGCATTGGGATTGCTGTAACCTCTCTGAGCTTTGCTTTATTCATCTGGAAGAGGAAGAATATATGGACTATCTCATAGAGCTGTTTGAAGGACTGAATAAGAAAAAAGTGAAAGAGTATAGTTTCTAGCATATAATTAGTACAAAATAAGTGCTAATTCCCTGTTTTTTTTCTCTCTCTCTTTTCTTTCTTTAATTCCATGTGTATAAGGTGGGGGTTGGGGGAGAAAAGGACGGTGATCGGGAATGAAAATGAAGTGGACTAATGTTTTAAAAAATCGTGGCAATACATTGTTGAACCATTTTCCCAATATGTTAACTGAAAAAACAAAACAAAACAAAAAACACCATACACCATAATAATAAACAATTTATTAAACCTTTGCTCATTAATCTCACCATGGCATATTAAACTACCTGGCAGAAATGTCATACCCACTATTCACAAAAGCAAATTTACTGCATATAATTTGGATGCTTCAGCTTGTTAGAAAATGTTCACATGTCTGTAGCACTCACAAAGCAGATAATGGAGAGCCACAAGATGTCAAATCTATCCCTGTCATGATGAAACAGGAATATCTTTATAAGGTTAATTCAGGGTCCCTATAACTCTGTCAAAATAGTGGCACGTGAGCATTTGGCATTCTTAAGACCTCAAAAATTGCTGAATAGCTCAGAAATCTAACATTATAGCACCGACTTCCTGCCACAGTTATGGGTATCTAGTATTGAATTTTAAACAAGCTGACAATTTCTGATCTTCATCTTAATGCATAAGATAGTTTAAGTCTACAGGGCACAATATTTTTCTGAAAGCTTAATTTTTCCTCTTCATTTTACTAATGTTACTGTTGGTTGTTTGGAATATTAATGATTTTTAAAATAATCTTTTTATGCCCTAGAGCTTTCAAAACAAAAGACAATCTTTAAAAATACAAACAAAAAGTTAATTGATTAAAATAGATGTTGCAAATTATTATCCCAACCATGGACTGTGGCTATTTAAAAAAGCCAAGATGTGGGTATTAAAACAGCTTCCTGGATTGTACTCTACCTATGAGACTTCTCAAAGTCCCTCTGTCCCTTGTTTAGGGCATACTTTCATAACATGATCGGTTACACACTTTTAATAAAAATCATTGTAATCACTGTCTCCAAAAATGAAGGATGGAAGGGAGGGAGGGAGGAAGGAGGGGAAGGAGGGAGGGAGATGAAAAAGGACACAGAAAGAAAACTAATTATAGTCTTATTCATCAGATCTAGGTTTATAAACATATAAAGTGACAGATGTGAACTGTCCCTTTTCCCTAACCATCTTCTCTTAAATCCAGCATCTATCTCTCTTACGTGTGGTTATCCCAGTGGAAGTAGAACAATAAGAATCCTTACTTTAAAATGTAAGTACTTATTCTCTTTCTCAAGCCCTTTCACTCAATATATATAAGAAAACACCATGTTGAGTTTTATTACCCCATTTTATAACTAGAAACTAGTAAATCAATCTGGGACTTGTCCAAAGTTGCTTAGGACTCTAAACCTGATTACCTGATTAAAATCCTTGGTCTTTTCATTGTGTATGTTGGTCAAACGTTTGCTTGAACCTCAACCATTTATTCCAATCACTTTCATTATTGCTATTAAAGGGCCAGTTTTAGGGCTCTATATTTTCATTCATAGATTTCCTTCTGTATCCTGAGTCAATATATCTCCTTAATTGCTATAGCTTTATATGTCTGGCATACTTTTATTTTGTTTTTGGAGGTTAGCTTTTAAACTGGTCATTCAATTTATTCAATGCATGTAAGGTTATTAAGGTTTTCCATAGCTTCTTGAGTCAGTTTAGCAATTTATACTATCTTAGAAAATTCTACATTTCACCTGACTTTTCAGATGAATTGTCAAAAGTTGTTCATAGATTTCTCCATTTTTGAAATTGTTCTGTTTTGCCTATCATATCCTTTTTCAATCCTAATATTCATTATTTTTTTGTCTTCTGCCTGTCTTTTTAATAAATTTTGCAGAGATCTGCAAATTTTTCATTTGTTCAAAGAACCATGTTTTGGATCTTCACTAATGTGTTTGTGTTTTCTACTTCATTTCCTCATTTCTACACGCTTTGGGCATCTTCTTTTTCCTTTCTCTAAACTTTAACGTTTGGTGCTTTCATTAAAGGAATGTGGCTGGACTCCACAAAGGAGCACTCCAAGAGGCCTAGCCCTGATGTCCATGGTCTAATCAAGCTTCTGTTTGAATCATGCTTGTTAATTGACCACAGAAAGTCACATGGCCATGCCAAGAGGAAGAATGGGAGGGGTTTACATAAGGGCATTGTTTTAGTTTGCAAAAAGCTGCTGGGAGCAATGTACCAGAAATGGGTTGCCTTTTACAATGGGGATTTATTAGGTTAAGGCTTACAGCTCTGAAGCCTTAAGTGTCCAATCAGGTGGTCGTCAGGAGATGCTTTTCTCTGAGCTGCAGCTGTCAGCCATCAGGTTCATGGCAGAGCACAATGGCAGCATCTGGCTCATCTCTCCCCTCTCCTCTGGGCCTCGTTGTTTTCAGCTTCTGGCTAAAGTGGCTTCCTCTCAGCTTCTGCTTTCAAGGGCCTTCTCTCTCAGCTTCTGGGTTCCTTGCTGTCTCTGAAGTGTTCTTGCTGTGTCTGCGGCTTTTTATTCCTCCATTTATAAAGGTCTCCAGTAAGAGGATTAAGACCCACTTGGGTCCCTCAATCTAATCAAAGGCTCTTAATGAAGTAATTAATCAAAAAAATCCCACCAGCAATAGGTTACCTGCACAGGAATGAATTAGCTTTAAGAACAGGTTTTTCTGGGGTCCACAAAAGACTCAAACTGCCACAGGCATGAGCAGTGAGGAGGATAGCAAATTGGGACATTAATATATAAAAACAAAAGGATAACTAAATTTAGGGGCACTGATATATATAAACAGACTTACTACAAAAATGTCTTTAATATTTTCCCAAATAGTCCCTTTTCCTGGTGTCCTTCATTCTTGCCAGCAGTCCAAGTTTCCATATGGTAACATTTCCCTTCCACCTGAAGAATTTTCTTTAAGATTTCTTAAAGTGCAGGCCCAATAGAAATAGTTTTACTCAGATTTTTTTTTCTCTTTGAGATTAGATTTATTTTTCTTTACTTATTGAAGGATATTTTCACTGAATTCGGAATTGTAGTTTAGAAGGGATTTTTTGTTTTGTTTTGATTTGTTTTATCAGCACTTTAAAAGTGTCATTTTGTTGTTTTCTAACCAAAGCTGTTTCTTATGAAAATTCAATCCATGGTAAGTAGTATGTCATGTACCCCCTTACACTCTTATGTATTGAGGATTTATTTTTCCTCTTTGGTTGCCTAGGTGAAGTTTTCTTTATATTCCTCCTTCTCTAGATTTACTGTTTTTCTTGGGTTTGTCAGCTGAAGTCTTCATCCGGTTTAGAAAGTTCTTGGCCATTAATTCTTCAAATATTTCTCCTCTCCATTGGTATTTTTTGACATTTGTTATTTTTCCACATATTTCATGTCCTCTCCTTTCACTTCCATTGTCACTATTGTTGTTGCTATCTTTTTTTGTTTCAGTTTGTATACTTTCTATTGGTCTATCTTCAAATTGACTGATATTGTCCCTATGTCTAATTAGTCTTAAACCATTAGTGAATTCTTCATTTCTGATATCAGTTTTTTTTTCATTTCTAGAGTTTCCTTTTGGTTTCTAATCCATTCACTCATGTTGTCCACATTTTCGCCAGATCCCTTAGGATTTTTTCATAGTTATTTTAAAATCCTGCTCTGATAATTCCAACATTAGGGCCATCTCTAGGATTGCTTCTACAAATGTGAACTCTCTGGACAGTGGGTCATATATTCTAGTTTCTTTGAATGTCTCATAATGTTTTATACTGGATATTTTGTATAAAAGCAATAGAAGGTGAAACAAATACTATTTACTGCCAGAAATGCTCAGGCCACTTGTGTGCAGTGCAATGTCAATCTCATGTGTAGTTGAGCTGGATAAGAGCTTTGTTGCAACTTTAATTTGATATAGTTTACTACAGCCTTTTCCGATGTTTGTGGGCATTATCAGGATTTTCCTTTCAACATAAGATGAGATCTGAGCAATGGCAATTTTCTGGAGATCTCTTTGTGCTTTATACAAGAGACATCAACTTTCCAAGCCCAGTGAGCTCTCTTTCTGTTTTTCAATCCTAACCAGCTTTGTGGGTAACTAAGGATTTTTCTTTTTCTCTCTAGTCTTGCCCTAGGGTTGTTCCTAGTCTGGGGTTATCTCTCTGCCCTGTGGCCCTGTACCTGCAATTAGAGGCAGTTACCTTACCTTCTGTGAAGATCCCAAATGCCTAGATGGTATTTCCCATAGATTTCCTTCCCTGCTCCAGTCTTAGACAACTGAAAATCCAGAAGCCTCTTGCAGTTCTTCTGACCATCCCATTGTTCAACACAGTGCCTCAGGTGGATTTCTCTCAGCCCTCCAATTGTGTACCCTGTCTTTCATAAGTGAAAGCCCATAATGACTTGTATGGATTATTTTTACCTCTCTGCTGGGCAACTGGATATTTTGTATAAAAGCAATAGAAAATGATACTTGGTTAAAGTCTTAGTACTTTACTAATTTCTCTCAGTTTTCCTTTCCTGTCCATAAATTTGGTATAATCCTCTCATGGACTCAGGGCAAGCCTATGCAAATGAGCTGGAGATGGGCATGAGTTTGGTCTATGGCTGAAGCTCTTTGGAATGCTAATCTTCATGTTAGACCACATGTGATTATCCAACGATCATTTAAAGCTCAGCTGGTCCGTAGATGCCAGATTTTCTCTTTTTTTAATACTAATACCTGCTGAAATTAAGCAGAGCTCTTTAGAGTAAATCAGAATTCCATGATTGGTGCCAAGATTTAAAAATAAACCTGAAATATTTTGGTGTGCTATAAAGTAAGCAGTTGCTCAAAGAATGATGATGCTATATCAAAAGGACACAGGAATCAGTGTGAAGGAATTCTCAATGGCTAGACTTCAGTAAATTTAAGTATCAAAATACGTAATGATCATACTGTCTATGACTCATAAATAAATAAATGGGGGTGAAGGAAGAAAATCTCTTCCTTAGAGTAAAATGCCATATAATAAATATATATTCTGGAATTTAAAAATTACTAATTGGAAAACACCATGCTAATAATGTTTCAAGGAAACATCATAAATAGATGCCAAAATAGTGGGTGAAAGTATGATGAATAATGGGAAACTCACATAGTCCTGAAATATCTCCCCACAAGATATATATAAATTACAAAGGGGATAATCTGGTAGACACTTTTAACCAAGTGACCAACTAGTAATGAGACAACTTGATATCAAATGACTTCTGAAATGATGTACAGGGAAGGATCAACATCATTTCCATTTCAAAAAATGCATATTCTGAATCTAATCATGAGGAAACAAAACCAAATCAAGCGACATTCTACAAAATAAATGACTTGTACACTTCAAAAATGTCAGGATAGTGAAAGACAATATAGGGCTGAGAAAGCAGTACAAATAAAGCAGGCATGAAAATTAGAAGCAGTGTATGATCCTGAATTTGATATCAATTTAGAAAAAATATATTTTGCAATATAGGATATCGTTGGTACTATTCATGAAATTTGAATAGAATTTTAGATTAATTGCTCAATTAGTGTTAATATCTTGATTTTGATAATTGAATTGCATTAGAGTACAATGTCCTTTTATTTTTCAGAAAATATACAACGAAGTGTTAAAGCTGTATTATGACTGCAACATGCATTCAAATGATTAAGACACTTGATATCTTTATAAACACAAACATTTGATTTATTTCCTCTAAGAACAAATAATTTAAAAGATTTGTACCAAACTCTTACAAAAACATGGAGCAAACAGAGCCAAATATACAAAACTTGTTATTATTATATGATCACACGGTGATCACATGAAGCCATGTTCTTTCAGCTAGGAGAGGCAAGATATAAATAGTTTACCTTCCATATTTCCACCTGGTAACTGCTATGATTTTTCATACCCTGAATTTCAGTTATAATATGAGAAACTTACAAGAAAGCTGTGCACCTCACATGATTTGTGGCTTCTCAATGACCTCAGGGAAAATTTTATCATAAATGATCCTGTCATTCAAAATGACACTATGTTTTAATTTTAGATTTTAGCTAATGCCTATGAAATGGCTTATTTTTCATACTTAGGGGTCTTTCTTATAAATGTTGTCATGAGTCTTTTGAAATGCACACCTGGTTTCTCAGACATGAAGCCTGAAATGTTTCACCTACCACCAATATTATTGAATAGTTGTATTAAGCATTAGGCTTGGGAAATTCGTACAATCTCATATATTTATAACCTGTAACACAATTTAATTATATTCACTCTTCTTGACGATTATAGTATGGAAAAAATCGAATGGAAATTGAGAACAATTGCAAATTACCATCAGTACCATCAACTGATACTTAAAATGCCAGTTCATTTCTTTGTCAATTCACTGAGTTATGTTGCCTGCTTATGATGGATCTTTCAGCTTGATCACAATGGCCAAAGTAATTTTTTGTTACATTGAACCCAACAGCCTATAGTGATGATAAAAAAACACACATACATACATATACACACGAAGGCACATACACCCACATACTCTTCTAAGATCATTTAACTATGCCAAATATAGTGGGAAGCCTTCAGTTGGTATGCATGCTAGTGTGATTAAGGGGAGAGGAACAGCATACCAAAGAAATTCTTTAATGAGAAGAAGGAAAATATTGCAAGTGGAAACGTCAACATTTTTCAAGACCTGAATCAATAAGAAGAATAAGGAGGCAACAAATCCCCAAGTCATTAAGACACCTATGCAATCTATGGACATCTCAACAGCTTCAAAAAACTTTTTTTTTTAAGTTATCAGAAGTCTCAAATAGAGGTCTCATATGTAAGTTTTGAGAAAACTTCACAGAAATGTTGTAGTTATCAAATGATTATACAATATGGCCAAAGATCTTAAAATGAAACCATGAGTATTGCAACAGGTATTTAAAAATCATATGAGAATTTATCCAGACAATTTCAGTCTCTGAGATTTTCTAGTGATAAAAAAATTCATATTGCACTTAGCCTAGTGCTTTCTAAATTTACAAATCTGCTAAAGTCTGATATTTCTATTTATGTAAGGGTAAATTTTTTTTCCAGAATAATGTTTGGATGCAGTAAAAAGCTCTATTGAAAATGCTTATATAGTTTTCATACTTGCTTTTCATGAGGTAAACTTGTTTATCCCTATGTCATTGCATTATAGTTGTTGGTTTATCCATTTTTCTCACCCTTTATATTGAGTGTTCTTGGACAAAGATTTTGAAGATCTCTGCCCCTGGCATAGAATTAGTGATTAATAAATCTTGAATAAATAATTGAATAATTGTAGTGACTCCTCTGATGTAACATCAATATAATTTGCTCTTTAATTTGTTTTTCACCTGGGATTAAATTCACAATAATGTGTCTGCCCACATCAAGTACACTTTGTGACCAGTGGGATACATTTTCTTTGGTTTATCTTTATTTTTGATGATATTTACTTACAGCCTATTGATTTAGAATTCTGCAAAGTATCCAGACCAAATGAGGCTGAGATGACAGCCCTTGAACTAGTTGCTTAGTCCAGTTTTCATGGACCTGTATTATTTTATTATTTATTTGTTTGTTGATTGGATGATTTATTAATTTACTTATTCTGTAAATCAACTTTATAGGTATAATTTACATAAAAATTAACCCATTATTAGAATATGACTTAATGAGTTATGACAAATATAAATATCCTTGAAAAGACTACTGTATAAAGATATGGAATATTCCATCACTCAAAAAAGGTTCCCTGGTGTACATTTGAAGGTAAACCACATCTTCCTTGTCTACTTTTCAGACTGCCACCCCCAGTCTGCTAGCCATAGGCAAATAGTAATCTGATTTCTGTGGCTACAATTTAGTCTAGCCCATTCTAAACTTCATATACATCAGATCACAGAGTATGCAATTTTATGCCTGGCTTATTTAGTGCAGCATCATGTTTTTGAGAATTATCCATGTGGCTGTGTATGTCAATAGCTCATTCATTTTTATGGATGAGTGTTATTCTATTGTATGAACAAATATTTGCTTATTCATTCACCTATTTCTAGATAATCAGAATGTTTTAAGTTTGTGCTATAATGAATAAAACTGCTATGAAAAGTGTATGCAAGTTTTTATGGCCATATGTTTCCATTTATCTTGGTTTCATACCTAGGCGTGGAAATACTGGATCATTTTTAATTTTAGCCATTCTTGTGAGTGTTTAATGGCTTAACATTGTGGAATTAGTTTGGATTTCCTGATGTCTAATGATGTTGCATACCTTTCATATGCTTATTAGCCATTCATATATCTACTTTTTTGAAATGTCTGTTATAATCTGGAAAATCTTAATTGGATTGATTTTTTTCTTATTATTGAGTCATACAGTCTATATATTGTGAACATTTTCTCCCAGTTTATGGATTGACTTTCATTTTCTTCATAGTGTATTTTGAATAGCAAAGTTTTTAATACTGATGAAGCACAATTTATTGTGTTTTTTAAAAAATATGTCTAGTGCCTTTTGTGTCCTCTCTAAGACGTCTTTGGCAACTCTAATTTTGCAAAGATTTTTTTATCATGTTTTCTTCTAGAAGATTATAGTTTTGGTTTTTACATTGAGGTCTATGATCCATTTGGATTAATTTTGCATATATTGTGAGGTAATAACCTCACAATATAGATTCATTTTTCTCTATACAGATTTCTAGTTGTTCCAGCATCATTTCTTACAAAGAGTATCTTTTCCCTCATTGAATCATCTTAGACTTTCTGCTCAAAATAAATTGACCTATATGTGTGTGGGTCTATTTCTGAATTATCTCTTCTATTACACTGACATATATATCTATCATTGTGCCAATACTAAGTTATCATGATTACTGCCCTTTATAAGTAGTATAAGTCCAAAAGCTTTGTTCTTTTTATAACCAGTTTTGTTTATTCTAAGTCCTTTGAATAACAGATTCTATAGCGAGCTTATAAAAAATCTGCATGGTAACATGCTAGGATTTTGTTTTGCATAGAATTGAATCTATACATAAATATGGAGAGATTTGAAATCCTAACAGTATTGAGTTCTATAATTCATGAACGTTGAGGTCTTCTTTAATCTTTATTTTGTACTTTTTAGTGTATAAGTCATGCATATTTTGTTAAATTTATTTCTAAATTATTTATTAGATCTAAAAGTTTTTTGTGAATATTTCTTAGGATACATTTTCTCTATGAAATACATAGTTTTCTTCTTCCTTTCCATTTTGGTTGCCTTTTATTTATCTTTCTTGCTTTATTGCACTGGCTAAATATTACAGTACAATTTGTTTTTATTCACCCCCTACCCCCCGAGATGGCTCCCTCATCAGCTCATTGTCTGCTTGTCTTCTTTAGGAGGCAACGGAACCAAACCTGGGCCTCTCATGTGGGAAGCCAGCATACAATTGCTTGAGCCACATCTGCTCCCCTCCAGTACAATTTTGAATGGAAATGTGACCACTGACATCATTCACTTGTACCTGATCTTAGAGATCAAACATTCAGTCTTTCTTCAATAAGTATTTCATATTATGCTTCCTTATTAGAATGTTAGCTACATACTTATTTGTAAATGCCCTTCATCAAACTGAGAATGTTTCCTTCCATTTCCAGTTTGTTGAGAATTTTATTGGGAATATTCATTAAATTTTGTTCAAAGCTTTCTCTGCTTCTATTGAGATGACTATGTAGATTTTCTAAATTAAGTCTGCCGTGATGAATTACATTGATCAATTTCTCGAATGTTGAATCAGCCTTGCATTTCCAAGGATAAATCTTGGTTGCTCGAGATTTAGTATCTTTTGTATATATTGAATTTGGTGACATTTGTTAAGGAATTTTCCATCTTGATTCCAGAGGAATTAATGTGTTGTACATTTTTCTTACTTCCTTCTCATCCTTTCCACTTCCTCCTTGCCCTCCATTTCTTATCCCCTTCTTTTTGTAATGTCCTTTTCCAGTTTTAGTGTTTAGGTAATGCTGGCCTCATAAAATGAGTTTTGCAATATTTCTTCTCTATTTTCGTAAAAGTCTGTGTAATATAAAATTTCTATTGCTTCTTCCTTGTTTTGTAGAATTTCCCAAAGAGGTCATCTAGGCCCGAGATTTCCTTATGTTCAATTCCTTTAACAGATATAAAGCTAATATGATTTTCTATTCCTTCTTATGTTTATTTTGGTAAAAGTTTTCCCAAAGAATTTGACCATTTCTTCTTAGTCATAGATTTATTTGCATAAGGTTATTCATTGTATTTCCTTTTAAATATCTGTAGTAACTGTAGTTATGTCCTTTATTCAGTCTTGATATTGTAATTTGTGTTCTCTATCACATTCACTTGCTCTCTCTCTCTCTCTCATTAATATGGTAGAGTTTTGTCAACTTTACTGATCTATTTAACGAACCAGTTTTTGTTTCATCAATTTTATCTATTACTTTTTCATTTTTTCATCAATTGCTCTTCTTTATTTTCTTCCTTCTACTTATATTGGGTTTAATTGGTTTTTCATTTTAAGCTTCTTAAAGGAGAATCTTAAGAACTAGTTTTAAACTTTCCACTTTTATTATGTCCATATAAATATCTATACATTTCTATCTAAGCACTAATTTAATTGCATCCACAAGTTTTGCTATACTATACTTTTATTTCATTTAGTTTGAAATATTTTCAAATTTGCCTTAAGATTTATTCTTTTTCCATGGTTTATATAAAAGTTAATTGTTAAATTTCCAAATATTTTAATTTTAAAATAAGTTATCTTACTGCCATTAATTTCTAACGTAATCCTATTGTGATCAGAAAATATGCAATTTTGTCAATTCTTTTACAGTTATTGAAACTTGTTTTATGGCCCACACATGGTCTGTCACAGTGAATAGTATATGTGTACTTGAATAAACTTAAGGATTCTACAAATATTGGGTATACAGCTCTGTGTCATTTTGGTCAAGTTGTTTGATGATGTTGCCCAAGGCTACAAGCCTACTGATTTTTAGTCTACTTGTTGTATAAATTACTCTTAAAGGATTGTTAAAATCTACTCTCTTTGTGGATTTGTCTATTTCACTCTTCAGTTATGTGTATATTTGCTTTCTTATTTTGAAACTCAGTTATTAGTTGCATACACATTTAGGATTGTTATGTCTTCTGGATGAATTCACTGAAAAAGGCTGCCTACTATATCCACTTTGAATCTTTGTAATATTTACTTATTTTAATATTATTTGTATTGAAAACTATTTTGTCTAATTCAAAGAGTTATTTCACTTTTCCAGAGAAATAGAACCAACAAGATAGATGTAGATACAGACACAGATATGGATACAGATACAGATATAGACATAGAAAGAAATTTATTATAGGAATTGGCTCATGCAACAGTGGGAATTGGCAAGGCTGATTCTGTATAGCAGGCTGTAAATTAGGGACTCCAGTCAAGGTTTCAGTGAATTCCCCAGGAAAAATTGGATGCCTGAAGTAGTGATATAAATTCTTCTTTCTTATTGCTGAAATTATCAGTTCTCCCTTTAAGCTTTTTTTCATATACTTTGTCATTTTTTCAGCTAATTATAGAAGAATGCCAAGTGCAGTACCAGTTTCTCTATCATTCTTAGAAAAGAAGTTCACAGATATTTTTATCTTAATTTGAAAGCTTTATGATCAACACATTGGAAGGATTACAAATTATTTTCCACTCTCAAGTCTACTCTAATCTGTATATCACAGTTGGAGAAATAGCTCCCAAACACTGTAACATTCGAACATCTAGTCTCCAGCAAGTATGTCTTAAAGTGAAGCTATGGGAAGTTAGAGTAAAATAGTATAGGCAGTTGGATGTTCACAGTCCAGGAAACATTTTACAAACCAGAAATTTAACAGTTCCAAACCATTTCCAGTCAATAATCTTTCACTTTGACTACTATTACTACAATTTCCATGGTACATGAATGTTATAAAGTAATAATATTGATAATATATTAGATTTATATGGTGCTTTTCCTTGGAGATTTTCAGATATCTATGTTACATATCATCCCATCAGAGAATAGATTTGAGGAAAGATTAATGCATTTTGAACCTCATACTGATTTACTGCTGAAATAATGATAGTAAATCCAGACATATTTATTATACCTTATAGAGGAAAGAGGATATTTTCAGAGTCAGATAGACCACGGTTTAAACCTAAATTCTTAGTACTTATGCAACTTTAGGCTTGGTTCTTGACTTTAGGAAATTTTAATTTTTAAATGTATAAATTTGAATAATCATAATTCTTGGATTATTGTATAGCTTGCATAAGCCTTGTATGAAAAGCTCCTAATATTGTATCTACAGAAGAAGACTGTCTCATTAATTTTAGTTTCTCACTCTTTCCAAAAGTTTCTCATATTATGAATAACATTACAGAAACTTAAAGGTTAAACAATTTTCTCAATGTCAAATGTTAGTAGATTAAGATTAAATCTCGAACCAGCCTTTAATTCTAAGGCAATTTTTAAACTATAATACCACTAACTTGGAAGTAGCAACAGGACCTTTTTTTTTTTTTTTTTAATCAGTTCATCACTGTTATATGCTTGAAAAATGAAAAAAGCAAAACCTTGTCTGGGTACATAGATATGAAAATTATGTTGGACAGGTAGTGTCCCATGACTGAGGAGCAGTAGGAATGTTCTAAATTTGGGTTTTTATTCCTTCATTATTAGTAAAAGTAGTAGATATTTCTATATAACTAGTCTCTGGAAATAGCTGATTGCCCAAGACAACTTCAAAAATAAAGAGCTTTATTTCCCATTTACTGTTTTGTTATTGTTTTTGTTATACTATGTAACCAATGGGCTCTATTTAGTTAATTATATGAGTTAAGATGAAGAGAAAAACATGTTTGTGAGTCTGTAAACTTTCCAACATTCAATGAAAACAAATTGACCTACTAAAAGAATGAAAATATGTCTCATTAATATATTCTATTCTATTTTACTTTTTGTTTGCAAGGAATTTTGAGGGATATTTGTCAAAGGTGAGTTCTTGGAGTAATTTCTAAAACTCTAAAAGGTTGCTTTCACATTAAATGATACTCTGTATTCATATAGATGCTGTAGGAAAACTGAAGATAATTGCAAATAATTTTGACTTCTGGTCTTTTTTATTTCTGTGCTCATTATAATTTGAATGACAAGGGGTGGGGAAAATATCCAATATATTATCACTGTGAACACAGATTCTCCTGAAGGTCCAGACTCAAATGCATGTACAGGCTTTGTTTATTATTGATAATGAGAAGATTTATGGATAACTAGGTAGCAGACAATATTTGGATAATATTAGGCAAATAGAAATAAATTAAGCAGGGATAAAAATTAATATTAGTAAAATTTTAGGTAGAAAGGTGATTTGATAAACACTATAAATGACAGAATTTTCAGGTTTAATGAATGTAGAGATTATATCTTCAAGATTTCCTGGACCATTTATAATAATTAGTAACATACTAGAAAAGGAGGAAAATTCAATACATTCTACAAAATTGAGAGGCACAAATTATATTTTATAAGTGCCATGCAATTATATTAGAAATTAAAACAAACAAGTAATAAATAAAATGAAGGCTAAACACTTTTCTAATAGATTTTGATTAAAATAGAAGAAGAAAGAAAAAACAGTTACAAACCATGTAGAAAATAATGAGAATAAACCAGTATGATAATAAAAGTTATAGGATGCTTCCAAACCTGTACTCAGAGACAAAATACTTGGTTTAATATTTTGCCTATTAAACAATGTAATTAAAATCAATATTTAGAATTAAATTTATGATGTGAGAAATAGAACAACAACAGTAACAAAATTTTTACAAAGAGAGACAGGAAAATGCAAATAATAAAGATGAAAACAATTTGATGAACTAGGAAAAAACACAGCTCACTAAATTATAAATAAGAAAGCATAACAGGATGTTTGCTTTTTACCTTCTGAAAATGTATGCTAAATTTTTAAAAATCTCAAAAACAAACATTTTCTAGGAAAGAAATGTTTACCCAAAAAAACTGTAAACTACTTAAAAGAGATGAATAGCCATGGAAGAAACTGAAAAAGTTATCAAAAAAGTATCTATAAAAATAGTTGTGGCTCAAACAGCTCCAGTTTACTAAGAAATCAGTATATCCTTTATCCTACATTCTATTCCAGACCTTTAAAAAATACGAAATTCTTCAAATTCATTTAAAAAGCTAGTAAAATCCTAATGCCAAATCTTGCCAATATAAACTGTATCCAAAACAAGAGAAACTTGAGCAATTATTAAAATAATGTTATAGTTGCCAAAATTTTTTATTAAGTATTTAGATTATAAATTAAACAATATCCACCCTGATCATATAAGGTCTATATCAGGAATGAAAAACTCATTTACTTTTAGGAAATATATTAATATAACATTGTATAAATAATTAAATAAAACATGAACATATTAATAGTTTCCTGTGGCAGGCCACAGCCAGGCCTACTGCACTGAAAATGCAAGTTTAAGAACAAAGAATTAAAATTGGGGAATATATAATAGTGGTCCAGAGAGTCCTTTTTATGTGGTAATAGTATGGATTCTGGAGTGCTGGCACAGCCCCCTTTCTCCATGTCTACCTTCTTCTCATCCCCATCCTAGTACCCTCTAACGTTGGCTCCTCCAGAGCAGCCAACCCTTCACTCTGGCCAAGTGGGAAGACACCGGGAGCTACATCCACTCCACACACTCTCAATATTGAGGGCAATTTTTGCTGTCTTAGTTTGTAAGGTTGCTGTGACAAATATCATACAACAGCTTGGTGCAAAAGAACTGGAATTTATTGTCTCACAATTTTAAAGACAGTAAGTCCAAAATCAAGGCATCAACAGGCCACACTTCTTCCTAGAGTCTGTGGTGTTCTGGTGCTGGCTTGCCGGCAATCCTCAGCATTCCTCGGCTTGTAGCTCCAGCTCTGCCTCCATCACATGGAGATCTCTCTCTCCTACTCTGGCTTCTATGACTTCTGTGTCTCCTGCTCACTCATCTCCTTATAAGGACTCCAGCAATATTGAGGTGAGGCCCATGCTTCTTCTGTGTGTCCACACTTGAACTAAAAACATCTTCAGTCACAGGACTGAGGGTTAGGACTTGAACATGTTTTTATGCAGACATGATTTAATACACCACACTATGCTTGTTTCCTTCATTACTAGAAAATCAAAGTGAAAGTAACCTCAGCCACATCTCAGGCATTATTCTTGCCAATGCTGTGGCCAAGCACATTGCTACAAAGATATCGGATAAAAGCCAACACTCATTCCTAATACTTCCTTAGCATGATAAAAAATGTTTAAAGGCTCAAAGATCTCTAGCAAATTGCAATATATTAGAGTATTTCTATTAAATCATGAATAAGACAGAAATAAGACTTATGACAATGGGAATGAAAGACATAAAATTGTTATTAGTTTAGAAGAAATAATATATAATAAAGGGAAATAACTGATAAAAGATTTAGAACTAATTAGAGGATACAGTGAATTAACCAGGATCAAAATAAAGATACAAAAACCATGAACTTTCCTACATAGTTCAAATAATCTTTAGAAAAATTGTAATCAGAAGTATTCAACAAAATTTACAAAATTCACATTAATAATATCAATTAAAATATGTGTTATGCACACACATACATATATATATATATTATATAAGTATTTACATAAAATTTGCATATTTGTAAATTTGGTAAAATTATATTAAACTTTAATCGGAAGTCAAAACTATTAAGTATGACTAGGGAAATTTTGCAAAAGAAGAATCTCATGGAAAATTTGATGTAAAAGATAGTAAAACCTATACAAAAACTACTTAATTAAAGAAGAATTACTTGCACATAAACTGACAGAGATCAATAGTGTTGAAAAAGACATAAAGAAAAACATCATAAACCAAGGGAAAAGATAATGCTGCAAAACAGTTTACTATGTTTTTAGAATATACAGAATATAACCTTTTGTATCCACAATCTTTCATTGAGCATAGTGCTTAAGATCCACTCATGTTGTGGTCTTATCAGTAATTAAACCTTTTTAATGACAAGTAATATTTTATTGTATGAATACCACAATTTGTTTACTCATTCAATAGTTGAAGAACTTTGGATTGTTTTCAGGTTTTTGACCATTATGAACAAAACTGCTATGAGCATTAGAGTTCAAGTCTTTGTATGAGTATATGCTTTCATTGTCTTGAGTATATAAATACCTAAGTGGAATTGCTGGGTCGTATTGTAATGCTGTGTTTAACTTTATAAGAAACTATCTTATAGTTTCTGAATACTATTTTGCATTGCTTTCACTAATATATGAGAATTCTATTTGTTCCATATCCTTGTCAACACTTGGCATTGCCATCTTTTTCAACTAATTTGATAATAGTGTATAGTGGTATATCAAGATTTTGATTTCCTTTTTCCTAGTGACTAATGATACTGAGCATCCTTTTTGTGCTTATTTGAGAACAGTGCATCTTAAGTCTTTTCTAAAATCTTTTGCCTATTTTTACTCAAATGTTTGTCTTATTATTATTGAGAGTAAAAGTTTTTATATATCTAGAAAAAAATCCTTTATCAGATATATAGTTTGCAAATATTTTCTCTCAGTCTGTGACTTGCCTTTTAGTTTCCTTAACAATGTTTTCTGAAGATTAGCAGTTATTACATTAAATTTGATGAAGACCAACTTTTCCATTTTTTTAATAGTTTGTGCTTTTTATATTATATCATCTAATCATTGCCTAACCCAAAATCTCTAAAACTTTCTCCCAGGTTTTCCTCTAGAAATGTTATAGTTTTTGCTCTTATTTTAGGTATGTAATCCATTCTGAGTTAATTTTTCTAAATAGTCTAAGCTAAGGATAAAGTTTCATTGTTGCTTTTGTTGCTTTACGTATGAATATCCATTTGTTTCAGCACCATTTGTTGAAAAGATCACCCATCCCCGATTTAATTACTTTGACACCTTTGCCAAAATTTATTGATATATATGTATGTGAATTCTCATCTGTTCCACTGATTTATGTGTCTGTATTTGTGCTACTACCACACTTTCTTAATTACTGTAGCTTTATAGTAAATTTTAAAATCAAGTAGTCTAAGTCCAAAAATATTATTCTTATTTTTGTCAAAATTGTTTTGGCTGTTCTGGGTCTTTTGCATTTTCACATAAATTTTAAAATCAGTTTTTAAATTTCTACATAAAGTCCTCCTGGGAGTTTGTTTGGTTGATATATATTTGAGAAAAGAAAGTAAATTTTTAACCTGATCTCATATTCATACATAAAGCAATTGCAAATGCTTTGAAGAGTTCATGTGAACTTTTGACAAAAAAATGGTAAGTACACAAAGTAACTTGTATCTGAATGGGAAAATCTTGCTAAATATAAAATTAATAAAGTTAACACAATAGCTGTCCCATATATTTTAATATATTTCCCTTAAAAAAAATTGCAACTATTGCAACTAAAAAAAATTATAAAGTAATATTGCTGTTCTGCTGATTTTAAATATACAGTACATCATACATACTTTTCAAGCAAGTTAAATGGAGATAAAGTTGAAATCATAGAAGATGCAAATGACCTTTCAAAAGCAACACAATGTGTTCTGAAACTTGTTGTGACTAATACCCTGCACCTGTGATCAATGAACTATGTGGTTTGATTGGACATAGCCATTAGCATTACTACTTGAGCTAAACTTCAGCATGGTTCATAATTTTTAAAGTGTGTAGTTAATATTATGCATGTTATTGTCCTTTCTTCCATTCTTACAAGTATGTGCCCATTTGCAAAAAAAAAAAAGCTAATAATCAGTAATAGTCCTATAAAAGATGTTAACTATGTTTAGTCACTGACTGATCTTGCTCTAACCTTAAAATTTTGTGATTATTGACATCTGTTGCATTTATTCTAAACCCTCCCCTCCAAATTATCTAGCCATTTTAAATATCACATTACCCTGGTATATTCACTGCTGTATGCATTATTGTTCTTTGTTGCTGTTCTATGCCTTCATATTAGCAAAATATGAAATTTTGTGGGAAAAAAAAAAAACACAAACCTTGATCTTAAAAAAAAAAAAAAAAAAGCCCTTCCCCCTCTTCTGTAGCAGGAAACAAATTGCTTGTTCTTGAGAACTTTCCCATCAAGAATTTAATAGAAGCAGGTATACTCATATCATTTTGATGTTTTTGTTAATGTTTCCAAACAAAGTACTTTGAAATCAGAATCACTTCTTATTTGTTTTCATATAATTCTCCTGATGCTCTTCATCACACATTAGTGATCAGAAATGAGGTGCAATTCCCCAATCCCTGCCCACAAGAGCTAAGTAGGATCTTACTGTAAGTTGAAGAAAGCTTTGTCCTAACTCATGGGTTGTGCAAGAATGAACTGCTGTTGGGTTTGATTGATCGTAGATAGATTGTGGTGTGGTGTATTTGAAGGCTATTGAATGCAACTTACAATGCTTAATAAAAATCTTTATTCTTTTAGTATATATTTTAAAAATTGTATCCAGTAAAAAAAAAACAGGGGTCGTTGAAGTAATCATTGACTTTAGGCCTGAAATGGGAAATATATAAGATGAGTCTTGAGCATCTTGCAGTGCTAGAAAGTAAAGAAATACTCAAAAACAAAGCAAAACAAAAACAAAACCCACAACGATGGCGCCATGTCAAAGTGACCCAGGAGCCAATTGAAAAAGTTGCCAAAGGCCAAAGCTGTGACAATTGAGCAACAAAATTAAAAAGTAGTGGGTTTGGGAAGCAGGTGTGGCTCAAGCTGTTGAGCGTCTGCTTCCCACATGGGAGGTCCTGGGTTCGGTCCCCAGTGCCTCCTAAAAACCAAAAACAAATAAACAACAAGCAAACAAATGAAAAAACCAACTCAGGGTTGCCAATGTGGCTCAGGCTCAGTAGTTGAGCACCAGCTTCTCACATATGAGGTATGGGTTCAATCCTTGGCCCCAATACCTAAAAAAAAAATAATAAAAAAATTAAACTATGGAGTAAATAGTCACAAATCTATAATGATATATATAAATGATGATTAAATGTATTAATAAAGGGAGAAAAGACACATTTCCATACAGAATAATTTAACAATAATAAATAAATAATAGTTCACTAAATGTACCATATTAATGTAAAATAATAATAGCAGAACTGTGTACAGGATGTGGGGATTCTAGAAGGTAACTCTCTGTACTCTCTGCTCATTTTTCCTGTAAATCTAAAACCATTCTAAAAATAAAGCTTACTAATAAAAAGTCCAGTAAACAAACAAAATGCTCGTTATATGAAACATCCTCACAAACAAATAAGAAAAGCATCAATATTTCCATTAAAATATTTGTCGAATAACCCAGACTAGGAAATAAAAACAGCCAAAAATACTTGCAAATATTTTTCCACAACATTTTAGCAGAAACAATACAAAGTAGAAACAATCTTGAAACACGATTTTATAAAATGTATAAAACTAATAAAGAATAATGCTGTGTTCAGAAGGATGTAGTGAACTGATCCTGTTAGGAGTTTCTGCATAATCTTCCTGGGAGAGTTTGGCTATTTGTGTCAAGAGACATAAACACATTAATATACTTTTAGTTGGTATTCACATTTCTGGGCATCCAATTAAAAGAAATAATCAGGTTATAGTTGAAATTTTAAAGATTTTAAGGATATTTGATCAGATGTGTAGCAGATTCTGAAATGAGCACCTGTTCATTTCACCTTGGTGCTCATCATTCCCATTCATCCTATACCAAGAGATTCAGTCTTCCAATACCCCTGACCAGGGCTGACCTTCTGGGCATACGAGCTCTGAAGCTGCATAGGGCTCCAGGCTTAAAAGCCTCCTGTAGTTGGTTTAATGTTGTCATCTGCTTGAAATTCTTAACAGCTTTTGAACAAAGGACCTTTTCCCTTATACCTGGCCCCACAATTTATGTAGCTGATCCTGCCTGTGACTCTGCTTGAGGACTTTCTTTGGCTTTCACAGCCTATCCAGTCTCTGTGTGACTAGAGGGAAGTGCCAGATAGTTCTTGACACCAGGAATAAAACCCTTAATCAATGGCCCATGGGGTGGTATAACTCCCAGAGTTCTTCAGGGGATTGAACCCCAGGTGCTCACTGTGGTAACCTGATCCATAATATAACTTTATTTGTTCCCTTAGTTTTTCTTTTTCTCATTTTCCTGCTCCTCTGTAGATGCTTCCTGGTATCATCTGTCAAATCAGCTACTTGTGCTCAACTCTTCTCTCCAGGTCCCCTCCTGGGAGGGAATTCAGCTAAAACAGGAGGCAAGGGCAGAAGCAGGGAGTTCAATGAAGAGGCTTTCTCAGTAAGAGATCATGGTGGTATGGACAAGCATAACTTTGGTGGTGAGGGGAAAAGTAATATTCTGGATATTTTTGAGAATTGTGACAACAGTGTTTGTTGATGTATTGGATGTTGACGTTGAGACCATAAGAAAAATGAAGAATGAATTCATGGTTTTGGGCCTAAGCCACTAGAAGAATGACACAATTAATTGGCATGGAGTTGTCAGTGGAAGGATCAGGTTTGTTGTATAAGATCGAGATTCCAGCTTTGCACTGTTGAATGAGATGCTGAATATACATGCGAGGAAATGCCAAGTAGGCAACTGAATATATGAATCTGGAATTCAGGGAAGTGGTTAAGCCTGCAGTTACACATTGGAAAGTCCTCAAAGAGCAGATAGATTTTAAACCTATGAGTTCTGACGACTTCACTAAAGACATGATAATAAAAAGAGAAGTGATTGAAAGAAAAAGCATTAAGTGCTTGAGACTATGAGTCTGGAAAGAACCTGCCAGTGAGGCAGGAGGAAAACAGGAGAGCATGGTGCCCTGGAAGCCAAGAAAAAAGAGTGTACCAGGAGACAGAGGTCACCTGATTGAGAAATGGCCATTGGGTATTGCATTATAGAGGTCAATGTTGACCTTCACAATGGAGTAGGGTAAAGAGAATTAGTGGACAGAAATTGGAACAGCCAGTATAGCTATTTACCTGTTTTTCTAGGAATTTTGAAAAAAAGGGCAAGATAAGAAATAGGAAGTACCTGAAAGGCTAATTAGGGAGAAAAATTTGTTTGCTTTTTTTTTTTTCTTTTTCTTTTCCCATTAGGATATGTAACCATATCTTCTTATGCTGCTGAGAAAGAGAATAATTTTTTTCTCATTGTTGTTAAGAATATTAGCAATACATTTTCAAGTACATGACTCATAAAATCATAAGAATACAATTTTGAAATATTAGCTGTCCTTTACAATTTTTAACTAGATAATTTTTCAATCCTTACCTGGAATAGGCCTTCAAAATTCCTTCAACTAATATCTTAAAATTCATTACACCTTTGTAACCTGTATTCATAGCCTCTGCCTTTAAGTGGTTTAAAGCCTTAAAGACATTGCATACTGTAACATGGCCACAGTGGTGAGCAGACTGAAAAATTAGAGTGTGTTTGTAGGTAAGCTTACAAAATTCAAGTTTTTGTGGTAGTGACTAAGTGTATTTTCAGATGAAAATATACATATTCCATAAAGTGAAATAGCAAAAATAATTCTTACTTGTTCTCTTTTATCAGTCTCCCTCTGAGAGGGAAAATGCTAGCCCTGGTGACACATTGTAAAATATGATCTCAAAACCTAATATTTTACTTTGTGATCTTTAAGAGGATAATCAGAGTTGTGGATAAATAATATTCAAACAAACATTTATTTTAGATCAACTAGCAAATTATTATTGACCTTCTTCAATATTTTGTGAAGGATACACAAAATTGTAAGACACAATCCCTATGATCAAGAAAATCTGGTTTGGGAAATTTTTTAGTATGATTAATAGGAGAAATGGTGATGTGATGGTAATATGTGTTTTCTGTAAGGGATTATACTAGGAATGGAATAACTTAAACAAAGGCATTCATAGGCCTGTTTTATAAATGCGCTTTGCAAGTAATCTTCATATTAACTTTGGTAAGTGATGGCCAGAAAGATTTGACTCTTTCTGCCTAAACATGTACATTTCCCCCAGAGCAGGGTCTGGGGGAAATGAACTTGGATTTTCATTTGTTTATTTTTGTTTTTGCTTTTGTTTGAGGAGGGGTTCTGACACATCAGCTGATTTATGTTTACAATGACTACATACTGAACATCAGCTTTTTCTTCATACAGGAAACAATATTTTCTGTTTCTTTTTTGTTTGTTAGTTTTCTTTTTTATTTTTTTCCTGTTAATGGTGCTTGCCTATAACCTGATTCCTGGGTAATTAAGGACTGAAAAGGTAATCAGGATTCAAGTGTGTTGAAGCCCACAGTTGGGATTTGTTCTCAAAAGCCTTAAAAACTTCCAGAGAAACCCCCTCTGCATCCTTTAAAATGGTTCAAAAGTCTAATCACCAATTCGAGAGAGAGGATCCTGCAGCTCCTCTGAGTCTAGCAGTTTCAGAGAAGACCCAAGAACAACCCTCACATTTCTAAGTAAATAAAGTTGTTCTCATTGTCAGTTTTAGTAGGGTCTGGAACCCACCCAAATGTGACTGAAACCAAAGTGTTGTTTGCACGTCCTAAATATATAGTGCTCAGCTTCATCCCTAAACACCAATCTACTGTTTATTTACCAGTTAATAGTTTATTTCATTTAGCCACGAGAAGCAGGCTACAATTCTTTTCCATTGCTATAAACTAGGGTTAAAGTAACTTTGTAATATTTTAAAAAGGAAAATAAAATGTAATGGAGGCACTTCCTTGAAATCTGAGTTTTCAGCCCAAATGAGCTTATCATCTTTCATTCATTGGGCAGGTAGAACTAAATAAAATTTCTAGAAAATATATTTATAATAATTGAATAATTAAATGATTAGGGTAAACAATACTTAGTCGGTTTTTCAGCCTTTATAAATGGCCCTTCGAACATTCCCACAAGATGGCTAGAAGAATAATCAGTACATTCATCAGTACTTTAACAACTGGCTCATTTAACTTTCTTGTACTTTTTGTCCTAGTCCCCAAAAAGGACAAAAGGAAATAGTATTTGGTTAAGCCCTGATAAATCAATAACTTAATGCAGTTAGTTACACTTACTTAGTGCAGTTAATATTAAGAGCTTGTAAGAGTTTCCTTGTATTTACTTCTTTATTCCCATATCAGTCGTTACAGAACATTCTCATTTTCCACATGAAAGCCACAGGAGCCTTTTCACAGCACAGACCCAACAGACTGAACACCAAAAGATTAAGTGGCTAAGCTGCCTAGCATTGCTTGTTTAGCTTTGCCCATAGGATTTGAATTTGCACTACACTGTTGAGCATCCTAAAATAATTTAACCACATCCCAAACACTACATAAAGAAAGTCTGTTCCATTTCTCGCCTCTTTAGATTGCACGTCCAGAGCAATTTCTCCCAAATTAAATGCCATTTGGTTTGCGTTAGAATAATCAGGACAACTGAAAACATTAATAAGTCCACAATAAGAGCAAAGTTACTTTCTTTTCCAAATAGCACCACACATACCTAAGAAAGCTTTTCCATACCAATTTGTTTTGTCTCTATTTTCAAAATAGATGCATCACTGTAATCTTGCTAAGTGTTATCTTTCCCACCCTGCCTTAATGATACTATGAAGCATGTCATAAACGCAGGTGTAAAGGGAAGCGAAGGAGGCAGCCTACTGAAACCTTTGTCATTTGCAGATTTGACCTGGGTCCTTCCAAGCATCCATGTGTGTATTCACTCACTCATTCATGTATTTAACAAGCATTTATTGAGAGACCATATGTGTCAGGGATGGTGTTAGGAATTCAAAAAGGTGGGAGGGGAGGGGAGCTGAGAGAGAGTCCTTATCATTAAGGAGCTCACAAGCTAGTGTGAAAAAGCAGTTAATAGATTATTACCAAGGAGTGCTGGATTAGAGAAAGATACTAAATGGTGCAGTTTCACTGAAAAAAAAAAAAAATTTCCTAAAGAAAGGCAATTATAAGGCAGAGGGCCAACTTTCCGTGCTCACATATTCACCCTAAATTTAAGTAAAGCTATTATGCTTTACTTAGGACCAAGTTGACATTACTTTAGGATCATTGTAAAATTTATTTTGGTGACCTGTTACTGTGAATTATGGTGGGGAAACTAGCACAGAGCACTTAGCTGTCTACCCAAGGGCAGAATAGAAATCTGCAAGTAATTGATATAAAGGAGAACTTATGCCAGATAGAATACTTCTAGAAAAGATTGAGTATAGTGGATTTATCAGTGAAAGATGAACATGATAAGATAATTTAATTTTATACCCTAAAATAGAGTGAAGGACATCTTAAAAATGAAGAAAAGGGCTGTTATTAACACCAACAATTAGTTTCGAAGGGAGAAACCTGGAACGAGTATATTGTAAATAAGCTACATAGCTTCTTAAGGTTACATCAAATCCAGAAACATAATTAATGCCAGTATTTTTCTGAGATATTAAAAAACAGTATTGACTTACAGAGGTTAAGCATCTTGAGAAAGAGATTGCTCAGTTGTATATTTTTACAGGAAATAGCACAACCTTGTTAGCTCTTTTACATTTCATTCTTTACTTGTTTCATATATTTCAACTTAATTTTAAAAATACAATAAAATTGCTATCTTCTTTTTATGCGAATTCAAAGGAATTTCTATTTCGGTATAAAGTTCCCTGCAAAATGCAAAGGCTTTAAAATATTTAACATGGCATTGTACTATTTAAATCCACCTCTATATTTCTAAACAGGTACCCAGCCACTTCATTTGGTGGAGAGCCTTCCAGCGAATTCTTCAGTCTACTACTTGAACCACAAGGATATTGTTCTAACCTACATACCAAGATTTCTTTTCAAAGTTAACAATTGTGATTTTTAACATCACAGCAGTGTTTTTGTTTCTGCTGTGCTTCTTTCATATTGGCAGGAATCAGTTCAAAAGAATGCAACGAAGCCTCCATTAGGGGACTGTGATACTCATAAACTCTGGGAAGGCATCCAGGGGAATCAACTGGTGAAATATTCAAAGCAAAAGTTATACCACCCTCTTTTACATTCTCATATGCAAAAGGTGACTGCTGAGGCATCGAACTAAAGATCCTTGTCCTAGTCTTCATGGGATTCGACTTCTCTTATTTCGTCAGACCTGAATACCTGTTTTTATTAGATTGCTTTCAGTGTGATAGGTTATGATGTTCTGAGATTTCACTTCAAGGCACTGGCAGGTTTCTTTTACATCTGTGCATTTACTAATCATATATTGGTACTGGAGAAGGGGCTGCAGAGCAAGCTATGTGATAAAAATTGTAAGGATACTTACACCCTGCCAGAGGATACTTGGCCTGGAGATGTTCTTTGAGTCAAAGCAAGGTAGGAAGTTCATGCTCTTGGGATGTGAGATGCTGACGTTCTCCTTATTATTAGAATATAAGCTAAACTAAAAAGAACAAGGACTCTGTGAAAGGAAAAGTGGCAGCTTCTCTGGCTCCAGTGTTCACCTGTCAATCCAGTGTTCCAGATCCAGATTATAGAGTAAGGGGGGAAAGGAGAAGGAGAAAAGAAGAGGTAAAATTGTCTCACACAGACATTGTTTGGATTAGTTAATAAAACCTGCTAAGCTTTTGAAATTCCTTATCAAAAATCAGGCAATTAATTTTATCTTCATTTCTACTCAAGAACAGTCAACATGAGTTTTTGGAGCAAAGACAGAAAGAATAATTTGATAACATAGTTTCATGCGATGCAAGTTTATGCTATAAACTTTCAAGTCTTCACAAAGTTTAAAGAATCACAGATTATTGCATAAAACCCACAGGGTAAAATAATCATAATTATCAATAGAATATAAAACATGAATTTAATATGCTATGGTTCTAAGGGAAAGCATATTACATTTTATAAAATTACTTGCTTAGCATACTACCAAATACCATGAATGCCTTGTGCATGTTTAAATGTTACATGTATTTAAGATTCCCCATAAGACTTGCTATCTCAGGATTCTCTAAAAATCAGGGTTGATTGCAGGGACATCAAATTTTACCACTTTAAAGAGCTTTGTAAGTAACTTAACCTAACCCCCTCATTTTATAAAATGGGAAATGGAGACCAGAAAAAACAAATATTTTGTCCAAGATCACAAAACTGACTAGCAGGGATGGGCACTGCCTCCACAGGACAGAACAGTTTGGTTGGCAGGGGCTTTCTGTATGAAATCCAGTTTTTGCAAGTTAACATACAAGGGATTGAAAATTTCATTACAGTTTTTATTGAGTAACTGCTACAATAGATTATATTATATTTAGTAACTTTTTGCTAAAAAGCTTTAAGGTGCAGTGCTCAATAGGTTAAAAAAAAGAATGCACAGTTTCAATAAATAGTTAAATTTCTACAGGATACTAAATGCTAGTTTAAAGCTTTCACTTCTCTTCAAAAAATAAATGCAAGCACTGAAAACTGATATTCCACAGATGAATAAAAATGCATTTGAAATGTTAAATATTATTTCTTCTTTCCTTGCCAAAGAGATCTTTTCAAATGTTTAGTTACAATTCTTTCAAAAGTGAGTGCAAGTTTTAGAGATTTTTTTTTTCAGCTTATTTCTAATGTGGTTGACTGCACAATGGATTGATGTGTTCAGTAGTCACATAGACATCAATTGCAGTAATGATATAACAATAACAAGCATGTTTTCTTAAGAAATACTTTAAAAAATAATATGCTAAACCATAAAGTGAAAAATAAAGCATATAAATGCTCTTTAAAATATTTTTTATAAACATACTGAAATGTAGGGAGAAATAAAATGTATCTTCAGGTGGCATTTTTAAACAAGTAAAGACAATAAAAACCAAAATTGCAAGACTACAAAATGATGAAGATAGTAAACGAACAAGGAGAACAGAATAAACCGAATGAAGATTATTTTATATTTGATTTAAAAGATTAAATGACAATGTTTCAATATAGGAAACAGTATGCAATACGCTCAACAGCTATTTGCAACATAAAAAAAAGCACAAATTACATAAATTATATTTTCTATTGTTTTTAGTTTTATTCTTCAAATCAATAGAGGGAAAAACTTCTCAACTGCTCCACTGTTATAATTTAAAACATTTTTCCTAAAGATCAAATATTTCACATAAAAAGCAATTTTTTGTGTGTATGTGGCTAAAATAAAACTTGTGGATTTAACAAACAACTTGCTTAACTAATTTGTAGCAAAAAAAAATTGTAAGCATGTAAGCAGTTATGGAATTTAAATCTCTTTCAACGATCTCTACAGCAAGGAACAGCACCATCAGACAATTTATTTCATTATTGTTTTCAATTTTATGAAAGAAGTAATTTAGCTTTTCTGTATCACTCAACAATGAACTACCACAAGACTTTCAAGTTGTTACCAAGGTTTAGATTTTAAAAAATGAGTATTTACCTTATCACCTAGAACATTTCAAATTTTGTATTGCTATCTAGTCATATAAGCTTGACAGCTCCATTCTCACAAATGGTGTTCTCTCTCTCTTCTTTTTGATTGACTCAGTATAACTGCTGACACAATAGCCTCTGACCAAAGGGAATGGTTCTTTTCCAGACTTATTGTTTTGAATTCTATTCACACTTAACTCTGTCTCACTGAACCCTTCCAATATAAACAAAATATTTGGATTACTTTCAAAGTAATAATGCCCCAAGGTAAAATTTAATATAAAATCCAACTTTTTTATTTATTTATTTTTTGCAACTCAGCAGAAAGACTTGCAAAATTATTTAATGCTTAGCAGAATGACTAGGATCAATTTTTATTGTCGCATCAGGTCAGCCACTCTCTAAGCCAATAAGCAGTCTAGTTTTTGATACTTTTAAAAGCACATCCTAAGAAAGGCAGTTGCAACCTCAGCTCTTCATGGTCAATGCTTACATAAAAATGAGAACTGGTGTACCCCCTGCAACCAATCTGAGGAGGTATCACCTCAAATTGCTTGATGCACTTCCAGTTAACTTTGAGGTAATTAAAGTAAAACCCTTTCTCATGCAGGATCCATGCTGCTTCAAGCACCAACTAAGCAAATGAATAATAGACATCTCCTAAATACTTCCCTGAATAACTTAGAATATGTTATAAGAATATGATTAAAGACTTTAAGTTCTAGAGATTTTTTCTTCATCCTGTTCATTATCCAGATAGAACATCTATCTAAATATAAAATATTGGTAGGTAAGACAATCTGATATTGGCTGTCACTGGTCCTTAAAGGGAATTTATATCATTTAACTCTTCATAAGAATATTTTCTCCTACAAAATTATTGACAATTTATGCATAGGAAGTTGTCTGGAATTTATCAGCTTGAAATGATGAGTCTTAAGATGTATTTCTAGATTCAAAGATAATGTTTACCAGTCACAGCACATTTTTCCCTTGATGCATTACAGCTAGAGTTTCCATTTTTGCAATCTGGAAATAAGATGTCTAAAGTTATTGTAGCACTATATCTGTCCTTGGACAAAATTAAGTCAAGTTTCTAGATAATACAATAAATAAAATTGTAAACTGAATGAAATGAGATACTGTAAACATATATATTATTTAGTAGAATGCTTGGCATAAATTAAGTATTCAGTAAACTGTAATCAATATGTTGTTGATTTAATTATTAAATGTGTAAGACATCTTAATTATTTTTCCCATCCAAGTACTAATCAGGCCCGACCCTGCTTAGCTTCCGAGATCAGACGAGATCGGGCGCGTTCAGGGTGGTATGGCCATAGACCATCTTAATTATTTGTAACAAGGTAAAGATACAAGTAGTAAATACACTAAAGTGCAGTCATTCATTCAGCCAATATTTTATAAGTATATACTCTGCCTTGCACTGCGCTGGTTTTTGTCATGCAACAATCATAAAACAAGACCCTAGATTTTGAAGAATATATGGAGTCTATACAGGTAGATAGCTATGTGAATAACTGATAATAAGCCAATATAATAAGTATGATCATAGAATAAATGGCTAAAGGACAGAAACACAGAAGAGGGCATGTGTTTTAGTTTCCTAGGCTACTTAAACAAATATCATGAAATGAGTTGGTTTAAACAATGGGGATTTATTGCTCACAGTTTTGAGCCCTGGAGAATGTCCAAATCACATCATCATCATGGTGATGCTTTCTCCCAGGAGCTGTGGTGTTCTGAGGCAGGCTGCTGGCGATGCTTGGCTCGTCTGTCACATGGCAAGGCACATGGCAGCATCTCTTGGTCTCTCCTTTCTCCTCTAGGTTCCATTGATAATCAGCCTCTTGCTTCCTGTGTCTTCCTCTCTCATGTCTGAATTCACTCCATTTATAAAGGACTACAGTAATAGTATTAAGACCCACATATATCTTAACTGAAGTAACCTCATCAAAATGTCCTACTCACAATGGGTTCATACCCACAGGAATAGATTAGATTTAAGAACGTGTTTTACTGAGGTACCATACAGCTTCAAACTGCCACAGCCTGGTTCATTTTCCCTTGGAGGATATACAAGGGAGGTTCTATAAAAGAGATAGCTCTGAAGATGAGTAGGAAACTGTCAGCTCAAGAAAGGTAAGGGGCCTTCCCAGCCAACAGAATGAACAAACTTCAGAGATGCCAGGGAATGTGAATTAGGTCTGGCTAGATGACTGATGACCTTAGCTTTACAGAAAATACAGTCTTTTCTGAATCTCACCATTGTTTTTAATAACAACATTATTGCAAATTCACAATTCAGTTAGTTTTGAAATCTCTGTGCAGCAGTACTAAGTTCATTCATTACTAACAGATTGCTACTTTTTTTCAATAATAGATTTTGAAATATTTTATTCTTGTCCATTTCCCCTACAAGTACATTAGCTAGGATCACATGACCTTATTTACTGTCTTCTAGGTACTCCATATTCCATCCACGTTGCAAAAACTCCAACATGCTTAAAGGAGCTAATAATCATATGTCTCTGCTGATTATAAAATCCATCTAAATACTTCAGCATTTGATTTCAAGATTCGCTATCAACCTTCACAGACCTATAGTCTCTCTCATCCTTCTCTTATTCTGATCAGGTCCTTAATGGCTCAGAATATTGATTTTACTCAAAGCATTAATGGGATGATTAAAATTGTGGATTCTGGAGGCTGACTGCCTAGATTTGTATGCTAAGTCACTGTTTGCTAGGTATGTGGCTTCCTACAAGCAACTTATCCTCAATGTCCTTATCTGTAAAATGGCAATAGTATTAATGCTTCCTTCATAGGATTAATGAGTCAGAAATAAGTGAGTTAATACATTTATAGTATTTAAATAGCCTCTGGCACATGATCAGCACTCAGTAAATTTTTAGCCAATATTATTATTCCCTGTTGAAAATATAAATGTCTTATAAATATCCTGCTTTATATTATCTTTTTGAATGAGTTTTAAATGACTCATGATGTTTTTAAATGATGCATATCTGCTTTTTAGAGAACAAGTAAGCAATATATTTCTGTATAAAGAATACCTGAAGCTCTCCTTTTAAACCCCCTCACTTCTATCCTACACCACAAAAGTAACTTCTGATAGTGATTAAACAGATACCATTCTGGTACTTTATCTATGATGTTTATTTCTTTTTCACTTAAATCGCATCTTGCCTTTTGAATTATTCCAGAATTTGATTGTTTTTATTTAATGATATATATTTTAGTATATTTCCATGTCAATTTATATTAAGTCCATTTACTTACCAACTATTTCCTAAACAACTATACATGCCAGGCCTTTTTCTAGTTGCTGGAGTTACATTAGGAAACAAAAAATCTCTACCCAATTGAAGCTTTCATTCAATTTTATGGATATTTTATTCCTTTTTAAATAACTACAGCATATCACAGAATATAAAAATAACCTAAATTATTTTCTCACTCTCCAATTGAGAGAAATGTAAGTGGTCTCAGTTTTTTTGCTAATATAATAGTATTGAACCACTTTTATCCTTATATGCCTATGATTTTTAATTTTTAAAAGAGATTTCTAGAAGTGGAATTATTGGGTTTAAGGTTTTTATAGATGTTACCAAATTAGCCTCCAAAAAGACTGACAATTTTCACTATCACTATGAGGGCTTAAATATGATTATTTTACCACATCATCCAAATTGAAGTCTGAAAAACCATTTCTTCAAGAATGTTTACAGAAGTTTACATCAGATAAATTGGGACAATACTGAGTTTTCAAGTTTCAGTGCATCATAAATTTCTAATGAAGATATAAAACAATATACAGTAATTTTTCACCAAGCTTATATTAGCAAATTAAGAAGCAGTACCCTCTGTTTTCATGTGAGAAATGATATGTGAATTTCTTAGAATTATGTCAATCCTTTGTTGGATCCATAATATCTTGGAAATACATAGGTATGAGTTCTTGCCAGGGAGAAAGTCTATTATATAATCATGAATACACACAGAATCTAGAAGATGATGTAAATTGTATTGCTATTTTTCTTCACGGTATTTTCTTAGACCAGGATAGGCTGTAGAAACAAATAATTCCCCATATATACAATGTATCAAATAGAATCAATGTTTATTTCTTACTCATGTAACAGTACATGGGAGATGTTCCTGGATGATCTGTAAGTCTCAGAGGTGAGGCATGATCTAATTTGCTTGATCAGATTGGACTTAAGTATAAATAATGAAGGGATATCAGTTAAGAGGTTATTGTGGTTTTCACAAAAATTATTACAGGAGTCTGGTAGCAGAGGAGAGAAGTGAAGACTTCTAAGAGAGATTAGAGGGTATAATTCACATAAATTAGTGATTGAGTAGATAAGGAAGCTAGAAGAGTAGGATCAAGAATGACTTCAAGAATCTGGGTTGTGCAACTTAGTTAATGTTAGTAACACTTGATGAGATAAGGAAAATTAGAAGAGAACCAGCTTTATGGGGAAGAGCATGAGTTCAATTTTGAAGATGCTGAAAATTAAGATGAAGCATTCAAATGTAGACTTGGATAATCTAATTAGATAGATAAGTCTGGAGGAGAGCGAAGTTCATGGGAAAAATCACGAATTCAGTTTAGAAGATGTTGAAGAGAAGATGAGCTATCCATGTACAGATGTGGATGACCTAATTAGATAGAGGAGTCTAGCACTCATAGGAAATTAAAGGACAAGAGAAATAAATTTGAGAATCAGCAGCATATCACTGTATTTGAATCTATATGTGTAGATGAGATCACCTTGGGAGAAGGTAAATAATGAGGAAAGAGTGAAAAGAAACTATGAATGTCATTTATAGGTCAGTATAAGAAGAAGAACTAACAAAGGTGAAAGAAAAGTAGAGGACAGAGAGATAGAAGAGAACCCCATTTGGTGTGAAGACACAGAAACCAAGCTAGGAGCATATTTCAAGGAAAGGTATTAACAGTGTTGAATGGTGATGAAAGGTCAATCATGATGAGGACAGAAAATACCTTCATTTGGTGATGTAGCAAGGGGTTTTCTGAGTTCCTCATCTGCATCCAAGAGTCACCTTACATCTTGTTATCTAATTCACAAATGCCCCCAAATAACTTGTCATAAACAATTTCTTTCATTTCCAGGTTGCGTATTCAACTACTCCTAGTTCAGCCATTCTGACATGTAATTGTGATTGCCTATTACATTTCAGTCCATTAGTGTCTTTTTGTTGTTGTTTAGTTTTCCCCTAATTTAGTTTATGACACTCTGGTCCCTAAACTCTCCCCTACTTTCCTTATACCCACATAACAAAATATAAACCCTGAGTTGACACAATTTTGCATTTTTCATGCTATGCTGAGTCAGGTGAGTACTATTGGAGAAAACTACAAAACGGGAAGTTGTTTCTGCACAATATACTTAACCAACAACTTCATCTGGGCCTCCCATAATGCCTGTCAATTATACTATTTGCTTGCATAGTCCATTTCCCTACTTTCCGCATTAGCACACAGTAGAAAAACAATAAATTTTTTCAACACAATGAAAGTTTTTCAACACTTTGCCACTCTCCTAAAATCACCATTGAACAGCCTCCCTTTCACTCTTAAAAGATTTCCCACCTCCTACTTCATTACCATCAGACAAAAGTCAAAGTCACTCAACTACTTGCAAACAAATTTACAAACCATACTCATCTACCACCCATCTTGTTTTCTTCCCTCTAGTTTCAGTAGATTTGGTATACTTTCTCCAACCTAATGCCAATGCCATTGCATAAACTTTGGATCTCATTTATTCCTTCCTTCAGAAAACTATGTTGTTTTCTCTTTTACTCTTTTCTTTTTATTTCAACTGAAAACTTTTTTACTCTTTTTAATTTCAATATCCTTCACATCAATATTTAAATTCTGCGATAGTCAATATCTTTAATTAAAAAAAAATAGAAGTCCTCACTTCTGTAGAATTCTGTGACTAATCACCAAGATTCCCCCTTTTTGACATAGGTATTCATTATGCTAGTTGCCAGGAGTACTTACTGCCGATGGTTCACAGCTGAGTCTGACCCCAGGAATTGTCATAAATAGTCTAAAAAATGAATCTCATCTGTACTTGGAGAACTGTAAAAGCTGAGAATTAGGCCCTGGGTTTAATTATAAGGATAATTGAGCTCTAGAAAGGGTTGAATTTTCAACTTCAGCAAGTCTACTATGCTAAAGTCAGGGCCTGAAGGTGGAGAAGTAGAACTTGAAGTTTTGAGATGGGAACATCTGGGTCAAAGCACTCAAAATTTTTAATTTCCATATTCTGCAGAACCATTTGGGCCCACAGATGTAGCCTATTCCTCCCTGTTAAAGCTTAACATTAACCTTTGATTGAGGACACGTCAAAGGCTTCTGTCTTGCCTAATGCGTATCACACCTCTGATGCACACCTGTTCTTACCTCCTTTCCTGGCCATCAAAAAGATAAAGTCATGATCCAATATAACTCAGCTGGGAACATACTGCAACTACTGATGGAGGAAAGAGACTATACCCCAAAGGAGCTATAGGATTTAGCCAATACATAACTTCAGAAACCAAGAAAATATGTGTGGCTCTATACCAGGAGGATACGGGATTAGGAAATGGGTAGAACATTAGTTGGATAAGAAAGAGTTAATAAATATGAGAACATTTTCCCATGATATAGGATTTAATACCTTGGCAAGGTCCCTGGGAAGTGGTGCAAAAATCCTGTTAGAATGGCTCTTGGAACCTGAGAGAAAGTGATGGCCAACACTAAGTGAAGAAGAAATGTAGAAATTATCATGGAAAATGGTGGGAAAAGTAGTAAAAAAAAAAAAAAAGCTCAGAGAAGTGAGTATGCTAGAAGAGTTATATACATAAGACCAGAAAAGCCACCAGTGAACTCCCTTCCACAGGGAGACTTAGAGGACATTCCATTTATCAGATTAATGAGAAATGTTCTAGGAAGAGGGTTACCAGCATCACTCTGTAGACCAGGGTTGACCATAGGAGATGCTATTACAGAACTGGGCTTCACAACAATAATGGGGATGACTGGTTATAAAAAGAAAACAAATCAAGACCAGGAGGCACTGCTTAACTATCAGAGCAAGGTGGATACAATTTTTATAAAGAGTGGCAATGGGTGGAGGGGCAGTGCTGACTCACAAAGAGCTATAGAAATGGCTTATACAACATGGTGTATTCAAGGGCAGTGAAGATGTGTGTCCAACAGGGTATTCAATATCTAAACAGTCAAAAGAAATCAAGGATGGATGATCAGGAATTTGAGGAAACTGCTATAAAAATAAAAAAAAAAAGCCATGCTCTTTTGCCGAGTTTCCAGATTTGACCTAATGTTCAGATCCAGAACTCATTAAGTCAAGGACAGGCTGGTTCCCTGAGAGGAAGAATCCTGTAGCACATTGCAAAATATTTATGGCAACAATTCTCCTAGACCTTCCCCAAAGTGACCATGGTTACTCAAGTAACCAAACTCTGTTGAAAGGAGGATACACAGATATTTAGAGAACAATGGACACAAGGTCTTAGTTGACAATAATCCCTGATGAACCAATATATTCTCTTTTTAGAAAGTGGACATATGGGAGCCAAGTAATAATGGACCCTTGGCCTACAACCCTTAATTCATATGACTGGAGTGCTTATAAGCAAAGGAAATTAGACACAGAAGTAGAGGCCAGATGTCAGCAAAAACCAGAGAAGCAGACATAAGGAGAGAGAGATTTCTCTGTGAAGGAGGATTGACAGAATACTACAGACTCTGGAAGGAAGCAAATTCTGCTGTGACAGTTTGAAGTGTTTTGTGAATCCCAGAAAAGATCATAGTCTTAAACTCATCCATTCCTGTGGCTGTGGGGCCCTTTGATTGCAATAAATGAATCTGATTGGATCAGTTGATTAGATCACTTTAGGGCCTTTGAGTGTACCATGTCAGTGAGTCTTGACTCAGGTTGAGTCTCTGCCTTCTTGCTGGGGTCTTACATAAACTGAGAACTGGAAGCAGAAACACACAGAGAAAGATAGTCATTATTTTGACCCTCCCATCTGAGAGAGAGGACTACCTGCACTTGTAGAAAGGCAAAGAAGCCCTGAGAGGCTAAAAGAGGTCCCAGAGGCAGGAGGCTGTGTATGCTCTAAATGAACAGAGCACAGAGGTATGGAAAGAGGCCCACAAGAAGCTAAGTCCACTGAGCAGCTCAGAGCCAAAGATGAGCCTTGCCATGTACTTAATCATCTATACCTGAGGTCCAAGAGAAAGTGGCCTGGAGGAGAAGGCAGAGACCCAGACAAAGAGCCACTGTTTTGCCTTGCTACATGGCAGGAGGTCAGGATTGGACCAGCAGCCAACCTTTGGTGAGAAAGCATCTCCAATGATGCCTTGATTTGGGCATTTTCACAGTCTTGGGACTAAAAGTTTCTACCCTAATAAATCCCCATTATAAAAGCCAACACATTTCTGGTATTTTGCATTGGCAGCCTTAAGCAAACTAAAATAGCTACCAATGCCTTGATGTTAGACTTCTGGCCTCCAAAATCAAGAGACAATAAATTCCTGTTTTTTAAGCCAACCCATTGTGTGGTATTTGTCATAGCAACCCTAGCAAACTAAGACACCCATCTAGAGGTAAATCTCCTCCAAACCAAAGGTATTGTAGAATGGACAGGCAGATAACTTAAATGGCTTCTTTGGCCTGCAGGGTATAATGTATCAAAATAGGGAGTATTGAGTGGAAGCCTGTAAAACTGATCCCACCTCCACCAAGACAGAAGTTAAAAATAAGATTACATTCTGGGGAGAACATCAAAGATTTGTGCTACCCTTAGAACCTAAAGGATGCAGGAATGGTAGTCCCCAAAATTTCCTCATTTCATTCATCACTTTGGCTCTACAAGTGGACAATGGATTACTACAAACTCAATAAAGCAGTAGCTACAATTGCAGCTGCTGTGCTAATACCTTTGCTAGAGCAGATTAACCCAACCTCAGGTTCATGATATGCAGTCAGTTTGTATTGTTGTGGTCCCCAATACCGCAAAAATATACATTTACAGTATAAATCCAGGGCTATATTAATTCTCCTTCTTTCAGTCATCTTACAGTTTGAAGGGATCTGATCATCTAAACATTCAACAGAATATTACATTGGTCCACTATATCAATGATATCAATTTATTTGGACTAGCTAAGCAAGAAGTGGTACATACATTGGAGGCCTTAGTAAGACTTGTATACTATGGAATTCTGGAAGATAAACGCTATGAAATTATATGCCAGTAAAAATATTAGGGATTCAATTCATCTGAGGCAGTCTAGGATATCTTACATCTCCCAACAATATGAAGAAGACAAAATCCCTGGTAGACGTTTTTGGTTTGAGAGAAAGCATTTTCCACACATGGGAATAAAGAGTGTTGTAAATCAAGTGAAAAATTGCCTTCCACCTTCTCCCCTTGCTAACTATTCTCTGAACCATTATGAAATAGTGTTATCTGAATATTTAAACCTCTTTCTTTACTCTGTGCCCTGTGATTGCTCATGCTCATCTTTCTGCTTAGATGTCTCCCTGCTATGCCTGGTTGACTTTCAACCTTTATCCCTCAGGTCCCAACTTAGATATCACTCTGTCCATGAAGCTTTATCTGAAACCTCACCCACACACACAAACAGGAGGACTTGGTGGCCCCTCTCGGTTTCCTGTATTTATCTTTATACTGTCTTTTATCCACTATATCACAACCATATATGAACTTGTCTGTACTCCACACTAGATCAGATTCTCTGGGATAAAATTATATTTTGTTCAGCAGTACATTGAGGCACATGGACCACAATAGTTACTCAATAATATTTATGGAATAGGTTAGTGAATGTTTACACAATATCACAATCATAGGACATGGTCACAGATAGACACAAAATCTATGAGGCAAGTTTAATTTGTCACAGTAATCTAGAAGGGATTTTATTTTTCATTTATATATTATATCTGATATAAGGAAGACAGTATATACAAGTAAAGACTTTGAAGTTAGATATAACAAGAATCAAATGCTCTGTCTACTATTTACTGTTTATTTGACTTTAGAAGAATTATGAAATCTTTCTCTGCCTTTTGTAAAATAGGGACAAAGGTAATGTCTTCCTCATGAGGATCTTATGTGGATTAAATAAAATAATATATGTGGCCTTTGAAAAATGCTCAAAAGTGTTAGATATTATTTTTGTATTTGTAGAAATAGTATTCTTAAGCAAATATCTGTATTACTTATAAAGGATAATTAAAAACTTAGTATTTGTTACTAATAACATACAGGAATAGTCTCTTTTTAAAATGTAAGCTCTTTCCCACACATACATGCTGCAATGAAATTCAGTGACCAACTCACCAGTTGTTTCATCTCTTCCTTGAGTTCTTCTGCACAACCCATCTTTTATCTAATCTCTTTCAACTTTTGAACTGTGGTGCTTGATCTTTCAATTCTTGATCTGTAAAGAAGAATATATTTTTAATAATTCACCCTAAGAATCAGATCATGCCTATCACTCAACCTCTTTCTGATGCCACCAACATAAAGCTCCTGGATATCGTTTTATCATAAATATTTCAATAAATCTATAGGTAGCTTTGGAGATTTATTTTTGAAAAAAAAAAAAAAAAAAAATCTTTAGATGTTTTTTTAAAGCCCCTTTAATACTTTTAAAATTTAATAATTGGACAGAAGATGATCTTTCATTTTATAAACTGAATATTTACATCCTATTCAAATACATTTTCAGATATGTACATACTTAATTATTTTTAAATACAGACCAATTATTTTGTACACTTTATTTTTTAAAAGGGAAAGAAAAATTTAAAAGAAACAGAAAAATGATAACCTTATAGCTTATCTTTTGCAGGCACCAAAGATAATTCCAGCTGGCAAGAGAGGAAATGGCAGCTGAATATAGTCTTCAGGCAGAAGCAGAAATTCAGATTATGCAATTTTTAGTTTAAATGAAGGCTAATAAGGCTACTTAACTTAGCTTTGCTAACAGTTTGACATTATTTATGAATTCCAAAAATAGGTATTGGATTATGTTTGTGAACTGGTCTTTTACTCTGGGCATATTAGATTATATTGGATTCAGAGGTTTTACTTTTGCTTGATTAATTAATAATTAAGGCTTTCATTGGGCTACATCAGTAGGACATTGTATCCCTGCCCCCTTGATGGGCGGGGACTCACAGAGAAACCACACTGCAGAGAAGGGAGTTCAGAGTTTTTTAGCTGGAGCCTCAGGAAGTAAGCACACAGAAGTGCTTGGTCATGAGGAAAGAGAAAAGGCCCCGGGAAGAGAAACAAGCTCTTCACCTGATAGTCTACAGCTGACACTCTGGAGATAGCAGAGGAGCTGAGCCTGGAGAGGATCAAGCCCTGGAAAGAGAGGAACCTAGGAAGCCTGAACACTCACAGATGTTGGAAAACAATTTGCTCCAACATGTGGCAATAGACTTTGGTGAGGAAAGTAACTTATGCTTTATGGCCTGGTAACTGTAAGCTTCTACCCCAAATAAATACCCTTTATAAAAGCCAACAGATTTCTGGCATTTTGCATCAGCACCCCTTTGGCTGACTAATACAGAGTTTGGTGCCAGGAGTAGGGTAGTGCTTTTGCAGTTACCAAATGCTGGAATGGTTTTATAAATGGGTAAGGGATATTTTTTGGAGGAATTGTGAGCTGCTTGGTAGAAAAGACCTGCTTTGAAGAGACTGTTGATAATAATAAGGACTCTAAAGAGACTTTTTATGAGGACTTAGAAGTAAATGATGGAACTGTTATTAGAAACTGGAGGAAAGGCCATCCGTGTTTTAAAATTGCAGTGAACTGATTAACTCCTGGTGTTTTATGGAAGGCAGAATTTGAAAATGGCAAGTCTGGGCATTTAGCTGAAGAACTTTCCAAAGTAAACTCGTAGAATGTGGCTTGGCTTCTCCTTGAAGCTTATAGTAAACTGCTAGATGAAAGAGAATTTCCCAGCTTCTCTTTGGACAGCCAACGTCTCCCAGAAACTCATGGAGGAATTTCACTGGACTTCCATCAGAGCCCCTCGTTTGTAGCCTGCCTGTGGAACCTGGACTTGTGCATCCCCATGGTCACATGATAGACTCTTATAAAATCTCGTATTATTGACAGATATCCTCTGTTGATTCTGTTTCCTTAGAGAACCCTGACTAATACACCTTTCATAATGTACAGCTAACTTATTGCTACTGTCTGAAGAAAAGTCATGCTTAAGTTTAATTACAGCACTTGTAATTAATTTCCCATTAGTAAATATTCTTTGTTTTTTTTTTTGTTGTTTTTTTTTTTTTTATT
>JAKSZT010053882.1:9537090-9580913 GCA_026826555.1 Tolypeutes matacus | reverse complement strand
AGAGGGCTTATATCCCATGGATATGGTGGGTGGGATGATCCTGCCTGCAGATGCAGGCCCTCTCCAATACATGCATGAAGGAAACAGTCTACAAGGCACCACCAGGCTACCAGTATGTTTAGGGTATGATCTTTTCAGCTGAGAAGGATATGATTTAATGGGGAAGACATACAAGCATGACATTGCCATTTAATGGAGTTGGAAAGATTTGGTAGGAGAGTTGGCATTTGGGCTGAATCTTAGAGATGGAAATAATGGTAAAGGGCATGATAAGAAAAAAGAAAAATGTGCAACTTGAGAGGGGATAGAATAGGATGCTGAGTGATACAATGGGTTGTGGTGTTAGCAGTGGTGGAATGAAAAAAATCCATGATTGGCTTCAGTATTTCTATATGATACTCAGAAACTTAAAATGTATTTTGAAATCAGGGGAAGCCATCAAAGGTTGTCTGTGAGTTTTGTTTGTTGAGCGTAAAAGGGTAGCCAGAGGAGGATATAGTAAAAATATTACACCTGAGTTTGAGGAAAATTGCTATCAGAAAACCTAAGTGTCAGGTACTGACAGCCTTCTTTTTAGAGCAAGTTGGTAAGAGCTGTGAAATCTCCAAATGAACACCTTTTATTCTTTTTTCATATCCTTCTCCCAATGCATCTAGTAAAGGCCTTGTCAGATACTCAACAAATGTTTGTTGAATGTCTTTGGATTCAAGAAACATATATGTAAGACATAGTTATAACACTCAAACAGTGAGACTGCTTCTAGAGAGATGTTTTAAACAGTGGGCTAAGATCACAGAAAGGGGGTAGAAGCTAATTCTGATTAGGAGTACAGGGAGGAAGAACGGTGAGTAAAGCTTTAAGGAGCAGCATGCATTTGAGCTGGGTCTTTAAGTTGTTGGTAAAGGACCAAGTCAATATCCATGGAACTAAAACTTCCAGGGGAGAGCATCAATGCTGGAGAAGGGAGTATTCATGGTGATGAAGGAGAGAATCCTAAAATATATGTTCATCAGATTAGGGAAGACATAAATTTATTCTGTCACCTTCTGCATGAGTATGTTTATCTGTCCAGGTCTTAACAGGAAATATGTGGCACAATCAAATTGGATCATTTGTGGAGAGTTTAATAATGTAGTCATTTACAAAGATGTGAATAGAAGGGAGGGAAAGCACAAAAGATAAGGCAATACCCTGGGTCTACTAACAGTGGATGTTGTTACCAGGTCTACCTTCTGGTGAAGAAGACATACTACACTAATGGAAATGGAGAGGGACTGTCTGGCAAGTTAAGGAATGCACCCAGCCCATAGCAAAGCCACAGAGAGGAAACCAGGTAACTCACTTGGCTCCTTCTGATCTCCTGATGCTTCTTACTCACTTAACCCAAAGAAAGCCAGAAGATAAGGGAGTCCACTGGTATAATCCATTCAGTCAGTCTTGCTATGGAGCAGAGGAGAGGGTGGAGAGTATATTTGAAGATCAAGTGGAAGATATCCAGAACACTATATATTCACAGATGATTGTCCTTGACAAATGTAAAGTAGTCACAATGAAAACAATAAAACAAAACAAAACAGCACAAACCCACTTGGTTTATAATGAGAAAACTTTCTTCTTTTATTATATATTTTAAAATGTCATCTTACTCAACAACTTCTGTCATATATGTTATACTCACACCTAGATACACCAACTTAAAAATAATATGCAAATATAATTAAAAATGTAGTTTGTAGTTCATATTAGTGAGACCTTACATTATTTGGCTTTTTGTGTCTGGCTTATTTCATTTAGCATAATGTCCTCAATGTTCATCCATGTTATCATATATGTCCTAATTTCATTTCTTCATATAGCAGCATAGTATTCCATCATAGGTATATACCACATTTTGTTTATTCATTCATTGGTTGATGGGCACTTGGGTTGTTTCCATGTTTTGGCAATTGTGAATAATGCTGCTCTGAACAACAGTGTGCAAATGTCTGTCCCTGTCACTGTTTTCTGTCTTTCTTACTGAGGCGATGACTTCACAACTCTGTGATGAAAGTGAGAGCCATTGAGTGTACTCTGGATAGAATGTACAAGGCATGGGACTGCATAAAACAATGAACCAAGTGGTGAAAAATGGACTGTGGTTAACAGTACGAGTATGAGAGTGTTCTCTCATGAACTATAACAAGTGTACAATACTAATACACAGTGTTAATATGGGGTATGTGGAAAAATATACTTAATGTACACAATGGACCATAGTTAGTGGTAATAGTCTGATCCTGTTCTTTCATAATCTGTAACAAATGTTCTACAACAATGTAAGATGTTGGTGGAGGGGTGACATATGGGAATTCTACACATTTTGCATGATTATTTTGTAAACTCACCCTTCTCTAATAAAAAAATGTAGTTCGTATATTTTGTGTACATTTTCTTAGCTAAAAGCCACACAAGTAGTGACTAGATTTTTTTTATTTGCTATTGTGGATTTACAGCAAATGTGCTGAAATATATACTAGGAACTTTAAAGTTGGGTCGTTTGTCTTACAGTTTTGCTGTCTGATCTTATGGAAGACCCTTCGTCACCAAAATGAAATAGCAACACCTGCTTTTTTCCCAGATGTTAAGATAAATGATGTACTACTATTTATTCAAAATTTAAAATATTTGCATCATTTTCTACCACAAAGCATCTCATTGGATATATTTTATAATTTTGTTAAATTATAAAAATTACAGTCCAAGAAATACCTGCAAACAGGAAAAAAAAAAAATGCCTTGAATTCTTATGCTTAAGAACAGCAAATATGATTGTACATAAGTACCCAATCTTCACTTAAGATCTAGATTATAAAAATTATTTGTAAACCATAAATTACAGACTCAAGTAAAAAATAGTATAGGCCTGAGGAATAGTTGACTCTTCAGTTCTTCAGTTCAGCCACACAGACTCCATTGCAGGGTGCTGTATCTGGCTAAAATCAGTGAACCCCATAGAATTAGACATTTTAATTGTAAAATATCCAAACCAAAAAACAAAGCAATAACCAGCACTAATTTAAAATATTTTGATCTTTCCTTAAAAAGTTTCGAAGATCTTTGAAAAATTACATAGTAATCTTTAGAGATTTACTTTAAAAAGTAATAACCATTAGTAAAATTACTAACTTTATTCTGAGGTGAAAAATCAAGAACTGAGACCTTTTTTTTTTTTCACCCCATCATAACAACCTATCCATCACAAGCAAAGCACTAAAAGTTCAATGTTCATTTCAAAACCCCTGTTTTCATTCTCATTGTTCATAGTTTCTTTGATGTTCCTGCATTCTGACAGGGAATATGGTTTCATTGGAGGAAAGGAATCAATTTCTAAAAATAAATTGTGATTTACACACTTCCCTTCCTCACCTATTTTAAATTGATTTGATTCTAGAAGCTCTAAGATATGTGAAAAACTCTGTTTTTCTTGATTTAATAAACACTTGGGAAAGGGCTTGTTAGATAAACCCTAGACTAAAAATTAGCAATCCTGAGGGAATGTTTTTTCTTTTCTTTATCAGCTCTCTTTTGAGTGCTCATGACCAAACTCTTTAAAGTATGAAAGAATTTTCAGGTCGAGAGGAAGCCAACATCTCTATACAAGGTATCCATCTACCTTATAATAACCTAGCTTCAGGAAGCACTTAATTTTGGCTCCAAAGTATAGTTCATTAAAATTGTATGACAATGTTAAAATTAATAGAACTCAGGATTGAACCTTATTTAAGGGACCAAAGAAAGAATTGAAGGCATGAATTAATTTAATTTCTTTTTACAGTCATACCAATAGATCAATCAAAAACAATCATATGCTTAATAGTCTATGTAGAGAAGACACTGTATAAGGTTTCCAAAAAGGTAAATATTTAATATTTTACATGGTTTTATTAAAGAAATAACAAAACATAATGGATTGAATTTTGGAACATATATTTTGTGACCCACTTACATCATATCTAACACTCCAAAGCAACCAAAATGTCCATTTCAGGACAAAGAATGTTGAATTTTATAGCAAACCATTTCTATTTTCTTGACCAACTTTCTGTTCATCAAGAGTATAACAAAATCCAGTCTCTCAAATAGAATTCTTATAATCAGTCCCTGAGAACCATGTTTTCTGTCTCAGAAAAAACAAACTAGTTAGCAATTCTGAGTCACTGTAACTCCAGATATACATAACTCAGAATCAGGATAATCCTTGGAAGATTTTCCTTGGAGGAATAATGTTCAATGCTAACCCAATAAATTGCTATATTGGTAATCTTCTGTTGGGCAATCTTCTGGCAGTCAAAGGAAAGCAGATCAACAGATGTTGGTGAGAAAACAACACCAAATCTTAGAAAAAGCAAAAAGCAGTCTGAGTATATAAGCTCCTATAGTCAGGTCCTCTCTACAGAAATCAAGATCTCTTAAGGCCATATCTGGTGAAAGTTCTCACCAAAGTGCCAGCATACTCTGGTGGCAAATAAAGTCCAAAAGGCCAACTTGGGAGAGGGTTTTATAGGAACTCTTTGGTCTAAATATAAAATGGGATCATTACAAGCCAAGCTGCCAGAAAAAAACAATGGAGAAATGGATTAAATATAATTCAGCCAACTCAACTTGTTTACATGTGCTAATAAATATGATGCATATTGTTTTAGTTTTTTAGGGTGCTCAAGCAAATACCATGAAATGGTTTAACTTAAACAATTGGAATTTATTTGCTTACTATTTTAAGGCTACAAAAATGTCCAAATCAAGGCAGCATCAAGACAATGCTTTCTTCCGGAAGACTAGTACGGGCTGCTGGAGATTCTTGGTACTTAGCTTGTCACATTGCAAAGCACATGGCAGCCTCTTCTGGGTTCCAATGAAGTTCTGCTTCTGGCTTCCTGTAGCTTTCTCTCTGTGTGTCTGATTTCATTCTGCTTATAAAGGGCCTCAATAAGAGGATTAAGACCCATCCTGATTGGGCTAGGCCACACCTTAACTGAAGTAACCTCACAAAAATGTTCTACTTAGGTTTCACACTCACATGGAATGGTTTATATTTCAGAGAATGTTTTTCTGAGGTGACTACAGCTTCAAACCACCACACATATTGAGCAAGGGATTTCTATTTTTTTTACCATTCTAAGGCAATTTTCCTCATGGAAAGTGTTGGTGAAATTTTCGTGTACCTGCAGTCTCTTTTTTCCCTGCTTTCTTCAGTTGTGCTTCAAAAATGAATAGCTGTGACACAAGAGGTGATAATTAAGAACACTGATATACGGGGTCAGAATGAGATGGGCTTGAAATCTCTTAATGGCTGTGTGACTTTATGAACTTACTTCAAACCTCTAAGCTTCAAATGCCTAATTTATAAATTGGTTATAATAAGTATGTTATTGTAAAGATTACAAATAATACAACATTTCATTTAAAGTGTTTAAGTCAATTTATGAGACATGGTGAAGACAAAATAATGTTGGCTACGATAATAATAATTGTTGTTATTATGCTAAGTTTCATAAGATACACAATTGTCATAAAATACTAATTGTAAATATGGGAAAATCTCCAAAATCTTTTAATTGAATAGCAGCATTTTCAACTATATTACCAAGGAGTCTTATTCATCCTACTTATGAAATTGGTATAAAATAAGAAAATATTTCAGTCCGTCACTAGGCATGATGAAGCCTTTCTCTAATTATCCAGAACAAACTTCTAGAAAGGTTCATCACTGGGTAACTGCCATCAGGTTAACCTGGCAGCAACTCTAAATATATGATCCAGAGTCCTGACTCGACTGTGGAGACCCAGCTGTAGTGCACCATGATGAAGCTCAAAGGAGCCTGGCATAATCAGAGGCAGATTTTTCCTGGAAAGTCGGAAGCAAAGCATTTTTTTAAAGAAACATTTTTAGTTTAAACAAATAGAAATACTTGGAGACCTTTGAACACAATCTGCAGTCTTATATTTCAGGACATTTTGTTACGTGGTCATCTCCACCTGGAATGTCCTCTCCTTACCTGGCTATGTCCTCTGTGTCCTTCAGGACTCATCTCATGCATACTTTCCAATTTATCAGGATTGGCATGCAAAATGGGTGTCATTTGCCTCTCTAGATTTATAACCTGTCTTCAGATTTTGTAAATAAAAAAAAAAAACAAAAAAACAAAAAAAAAAAACATTGGGTTTGAATCAGAAAACCAGATTTGAAGTTCTGGGCCCAGCCCTTTTAATCTCTATAACCTTGGGCAGATCTTTTCTGATTGAACTTCTCTGAGCCTCAATTTCTTCATCTGGAGATTGAGAATTTCAGTACATTCTTTGCCTATCTCACAGAGTCGTTACAAATAACAAATAAAAGAATAGTTAGAAAAGAAATTTGTAAATTTTGAGCCCCTATGTAAACATAAAGCAAACTCTTTTATTAATACTCTCAGTCACCTCAAAGGAAAATTCTTCAAATAGCAGAAACAAGACTTTAATAATTTAGTTCTACTCTTCTCAACTTTAGGAGTACAAGCATATTTGAATTGTCTTTCTTCAGGGACTTTGATTTTTTTTCCCTGACTGGCACAATTGAGATAAGTTCTTTTTTTGAGAGATAATGCACTACAATCCTGAACTGAAAACTTCCTTAAATTAAGAAAGTCTGTGCCATATTCTAGAACCTTGTTTTAACAGACATTTATCATCAATATATCCTCATGTCATTAATATTCAAATGAAATAATGCATTTTACTTAATAGTTGAATGTATTTAAATGGCTATACATATAAGGTAATCAATATTTTTTCTTAAGTCAAACACAACTTTCTCCTGTTTTCTGCACCTGATGTGAGGTTAGCCCATTCCACACTATTAGGATTCTTCCAGGAGAAAGTAGATGAGGCAGAGTGCTGGATCTAATGTTTTTTTTAGCAAATATAGCCATTCCACCTAATTCTTCTTCGCCATGTGGTATGTGATGTGGGGGAGGCGGGGGGTAAAGAATAGGGTGGAAGCCAAGGAAGAAAGAATAATAGAAGAGTGACTTAGCATTCACTAATGTCTGACTTTTCCACTTCTTTTATTATGTCTTTTGAAAAAAATTTTAACTTTCTAAATGTAAAGATAGAATCAGGAGTACTGAGTTGAGTAAAGATAGAATCAAGAGTACTGAGTTACTTATTATACTTATTATACTTATTATACTCTGGTTAAAGTATAGAGTTTCTTAAAACTAATTTTTATGTTGAATGAAATAAGCTAGACACAAAAAGACAAGTATTGTATGATCTTGCTTATGTAAGATCCTAGAAATACCTAGAAGAAGCATATTAAATTTCTAGAAATACCTAGAAGAAGTAAATCAATTTTCTAGAGACAGAGACTAGATTATAGGTTACCATGGGCCAAGGGGAGGGAAGGAGAGGAGATTATTACTTAGGTGCAAAGTTTCTGCTTGAGGTGATGAAAAATTTGGGGTAATGGATATTGGGGATTGTAGTGTAGAACTGAGAATATAATTAATACAATTGAATTGTACACTTGAAAGTGGTTAAAATGGGAAATTTTGAGTTGTACATATGGTAGTATAATAAAAAGTTTTAAAAAATATTAATGTTGAAAGATATTCCATATATAATGAATTTTTTTTTTTTTCATTTCTTTATTCAAGCCAGTAACAGGTTATTTTGTTTTTCAGGACCTTCTAAGACTAGGGAAGAAGAAAGAGTCAACTATGAGTTCCACAGGGTGGGAGGAAGTATCAGCATCTCAGAAAAAGCATTCACCCCAGGGATCATCAGGGAGGCATTACAAGGCCTAGAAATGCCCTACTTGTGAAGGATTTCTCTGCCCAAAACATATCTTGGGGGTGGCAGCAATGGAAATGATGGAGCAATGTGTACTTCACTGGCAACTAGTGTGAACAGATGATGGAAAACCCGATAGTCTTCCCCATTTTATATTTGACCTAAATTCCTGATATCTGGCAAACTCAGAAATGGGAAAAAGCCCCATGATTTAATGAAGTTAAATTTCCCACTTTTCAGTGGACAGGGGCTTCAGAGTTTTAAATTAAGTTAATAGCAATTTAAATGCTGTGTTCTTCCACTGTTTAATTGTCAAAAGAGATTTTTCCATGCAATATAATAATAGTTAAAATGTATTGAGCTCTACCATGTGCCAAGAATTTTCATGATGTGTTTACATTAATTAGCTCATTTAATTCTGACACAACTCTGTAATGTAGGAACTATCATAATCTCCATTTCACAAATAAGAAATCAGAAGTATGAGATGGTTAAGGAACAAGCCCAAGGTCTGCCTAGGTACGTGGTGGATGCAGGCTAGGAGGTCAGTCAACAGAACTCCATGACCATATTCATAGCCACTACTCTATATTGTACTAAGAAATCCTTATATATTTGAAAAATAATTACATAGTAAATATTGTTTGCTATAATGCCAAAATTCATTAGATTTTAAAAATTAAACATAAAACCTTAAATAGTCATTTCAAATAATTAAACAATATTAATTGAGAAGTGCTTTGCAGGAAGGATATGCTAAAACCATCTCTTTTTTTTCTTTTCTGGAAAAACAAGAGATCTCTATATCAATAATATTTTTTGGTTAAGACCAAAAGATGATAAAACATCAGAAGGCTAGTCATATATTTGGAAGACAAAAATTCTATGCATCCTCCAAATAAATCACACTGCTTAGTAATATGGAAGAACATTTAATGCCTTCTAATCAAAGCAAATGAAAATTTAAAGTGTTTTGTTTAGGCCCATGATTATCCTGTAGAAGAAACCAAGAGATTAAAAAAAAGAGAAAGAGACAGAGAGAGTTTGAACTAATACAAACAGCTGTGCTCATGGAACACTTTCCAGCAGTATCTTACTTACCTGACAACTGCTCTAACCAAAAGTTCCTATGCAGCTGAGGGAATGACCCTTTAATAGCTTTGAATACCGCCCTCTAGCAAAGTGTAATGTTTGAAATATGGTCTATTTAATCCGCACCCTTATTTGTCCGCACCAAAATGTTATTTGGATGAGTGCTTCTCTGGGTCAGTTGCACAACCTCTTCAGATTATTATTAAATAACTTCTATTAAATCCCTTGCATCATTGCTTGACCTTACTTGCTAAGGAAAACTGGAAGCTCCTTGCTTATAGAGAGTCACTGCTTACATTGAAAAAATAATTGGATTTGTGCTCTGGGCCATATTTTCCTCCATAAATTTAGAGAAAACATCTATTTACTGAGAATATCAGTTTCCATCTCTGGAAACTGTGGGTCACTCAAACCTGATTTTCATTAGCTTAGAATGATGACTTTCAACAATTTAGTAGCATAAATGAACACTCAACATCAAAGTGTGTTAAATAGTATTTCTTTCTAACCTGGGCCATTCTGACTGAATCACTTTCTTCTTATCCACAGGGCATTTTGCATTTTAGTTCCTGGTGCTTCTTCTAAACCATACAGCCAGGATTCAGGAGAAAAATCGTTTTCTTCTTTGTCTACCTTCGTTTTTAATCAATTAAGAAGAGCTTGATTTCTGAATTCATTAGAATAATATTTTTTACTGACCAGGACATAAGATATATTGACTTACCTCACATAATGACAATTCAGGTAATGACTTTTGATCATAATAGTTCTTGAAAAGTTATACCACTTTTCAAACTACATAAATGTATTTTGGGGGTATTATGACTTTTGCCAACATACACATACATAACATGAAATAAACATGCTATAAAAAGTAATAGCTTGACATTCTAAGTTTGGGGAAAGGCACATTCACCAATTTACCTGAAACAACAGATTCCGATTAAAAGGAAATAAACTTGAGTGACCAACCATCTTTGGATGAACCACAATTGTGGTTATTTCACAGATATTTTAGCTGTTTCAACATTTCAAAGCCATCTCACGCATAGCCTTCAATTTTACGTAAAAATGTTTCTATGCTATAATTTTTTTTCATTAAAAAGTATGAGCTTCCCAAAGTTGAAATATTTGTGAAGGAAAAAGTGTATAAGAAGAAAAAAGAACAAATGCTATTAAACTTAACTATTACATATTATGTATAAATTGAATTTACTTTCAAATTGTTGTTTATTACTTGTTATAGCTGGTCAATTGATAATCATCTCTACCTCTAAAAATGATTTGGGTTTTTGTGCAGAGATAGAACACGGTATAATATGCCCCAGTAAAATTAATGAGTTTTTTTTTTTTTTTCCATTTAGGGCTTTTCACTGTGTGGAAGGGTTTTTAAGAACTTAAAGTTGTTTAGTGAAGGGCATAGATATATTTATATATTATGTATAATCTTATGATATTATATATTATAGATTATATTTTACATTATATATTTATACTACATATTACATAATCTTGATTTTTCATATCAATGCTAAAATTCTCCCTTAACACCATTACTTTTATAGCTTTCTGAATGAAATACATTTATACAATATTCATTTACAGAGACATATACATATATGATATAAAATATAGGTATTTTAATTATATTTGTATACTTGCAAAAACTCTTAGTGACTTTGACATAGCTGTTTTAACTGATTCATAGCAATCTTAAACAAATGAATAAGATAATATAAAACAGTTCTAACTCCTTAGAAATAGTGTGCTGCATAAAGCAAAAGTACTATTATGCTATTGCTTCAATAATATAAAAGGTGATTTTAAGAGGCCCAGCCTGATCAAGATGGTGGAGCAAGATGCTTTAGAGTGCCCTGTCCCCACAGAAGTTTGAGCAACTAGCAAGAACTGTTGCGCATCATCCAGGAGGGAGCGAGACAGATAAAGAAGTCAAAGGAAAACCTGGAACACATACAACTGCAAGAATATAGAAAGTCACTTTACTCCATATTATGTGAGATATATATATATATGTGTGTATATATATCATTTATTTAATGAATTATTATGAAAATTAAGAGGTTTATAAAATTCCTAAATAAACTCTAAAAGAAAACAGATGAGAAGCATTTAGCTACATATATTGTATAAGAATAAGTGAAACATTTAAAACTAAAATGGGACAAGTGATCAATTTTTTCCACTTTTATTCTACTAGAGAATACTACAAGAAAAGCATTAAAAAGAACTGCTAAGAAATCCACACGTATAATTGTATAATTTAAGGGAAGCTGTATTATCTCATTGAATAGAACAACTACTAATGTTTTTAAAATGTAATGACTAAATCAAATCAGAGTGGTTTTAAGAAATTCATAAAAGGGAATAGAAATACCTAGATTAAGAAATGCAAGCTCAAAATAAAGAAAAAAAGTAAAAGAAGAAAAAATGCTATGAAGTAAAATAAAGATAATGAGATTGAGATAATGGTTGATAAACATCCCCATATTGATTTGGAATTCTTTGAGATGTGATAATAGCCATTACCAATGGTTGACTCCATCACAATATTAACAAATAGTTCAGATAAAACTATAATTTTCACGGGAACTCAGGTAATTATCGACATCACTAAATCAGAAATGGGCAATATTCAAAACTGTTAAATATTCCACAGAGTCTTGCCTAATAACATCTTACTATTACTGAAATTCAACCAATTACCTTTGAAAAAAAGGAGGTGATTTGCAGGAGCTCTTTGATGTAAACAATTAAGTGAATTGAACACCTACTTTGCAAAGTTACCTGGTTAGATAAGTAAAACAAGAGGCTGAAGGCACAATCTAAAAGGGGAACCAAGAGGCAACATTACCTTGGGAGACTGACAAGCTAACTGGCTGCCCCCAGAGTCTCTTGTTGATACTGCCTTAGCTGTTTGCAGCTTCACTCTCAATCTTTAAAGTTCCTAAATCTTATTTTTTCAGTATACTAGGAATGGATAAACCTCTCCAAGACACATTCATAATAACCAAGCTTGCAAGAATGATGCATAACACTAGAATTACACCTCATTATTTTACAACGACAAACAAAACTGTCGAGGAAACTGGCACTCAGAATCTTCAACCATGAGTCTCTTTCTCCTTGTAATCATACCAAACGGGTACATAAATTGTTCAACAGAAGAGTAATCAGAAGGCTGGGCAGTAGCCCATATCAGAGGGAACTGTGATGGCAGCAATGGAGACAAAAGGAGGTGAGCATGTCTCACATGGAGTCTGGTGACAAAATCGAGACTTGCTGGTGAGTTTGGTTGTAGGTGGTGAGGGAAAGAGGATTCAAAGAAGTAGTAGCAATTGGAGTCAACATCCATGGAGAATGCTTCCTAGAAATTTGACTACCAAGTGGAAAAGATAAATAAGGCTAAAAAGAAGGATTTTTTTGTTTGTCTGTTTTTTGTTTATTATTATTATTAAAATAATAAAAATGTTCTAATAATAATGATTGAAGTGATGAATGCACAACTGTGTGATTATACCAAATACCATTGATTATATACTTTGGATGAATTGTGTGCTTTATTAATATGTACTAATAAAATTGATTTGTTTAAAAAAAATTCAAATGTTCCTACATGGAAAAAAAAAAAGAAGAAGGATGCCAGGTTATCATAGAAGTGTATTTTGTTTGGTGGTATAGATTGCCATATTATAGATAATGCCTGGAATAGTATGGCTGAGAGGGTTCATTAGTAACACCTACAGTGGCACCAGAACCAATACTCTATGTCTAGCCCTCCACCAATAAAATTGCTAAAATTCCAAAGTTACTTCCCACCAATCTGCTGCTATAGTGCATCCTTATTCCTCTACACAAAGGAAGTTTCATATCTCAGGTTGATAGTTCAACAGCTACCATTAATATTGCTGACATCCGCACATCCTACTTCCTTTCATTTGACCCCATGTTCACTCCCTCCAGTATGGCTACCTTGTCTACTCTAATTGTCACACTATAGTCTGAGTCTGTACTAGAACAGCCTCTTCTGGGAAGACTCTTTCCTCATGTACCAAGGATAAACCAGTTCTCTTCCTTTTCTAGGTAAGTTGCTGCAGGCCCTTCTCTCTCTCTCTCTCTCCTTAACATGCAAGTTCTGTCCTTCAAATTGCCTTGTAGGTTTCACTTTTAACTACAGTGATCTGGTGATCCCTGTGGCCCAGTCTCAGAGTAGAATCAGGTGATACATATCCAACCCCAGCAGCCAATTTTATTTAAATAAATTGCTTTAATTGCACTTTGACACACTATAAAGGGAAAATATATCACATAGCAATATTTCCTAAAATCTTAGTATTCCTCTCCATCCACATTCCTCACCTCACATATACAAGAGGAACCATTACTTCTCTATTCCAAATTTCTAAAACACACACACAGCCACACAAACAATTTCTCTCACACTTTTAGTTCACATTCTTACCTCCCTTCTCTCAATTTTGCATCTTGGGTCTGGCAAAGGTGAAATCCCATTTACCAGGCAGGAAAAAGGAAAAGGTTTGAAATAGTCACTTATTAATTTTGATCCCACTTCACCTTCATAACCAGAGAGGGTGTGATTTCTCCCTGATTTCTTCCCCTTTTCCCAAACTCAGATATTGTGGCTTTAGGAAAAATTCCTTAATCTTATTAGCATCAGGGTTTGACATTTGGTAAAAAAAGAGGAATAATTTCCTTTCCCACCATGAAGAAATCTGGGGAAACAAAATGAGAGAATAGATGTAAAAATAGTCAGATATGATCTAGGGCACCAAAAAAGGGGAAAGAGAGACACTGTTACATGTATAAGTTGCATTACTACTGTGACATTTTAACTACTATTAAATAAGGAAGGTGAGCAATCTGATATGCTCTATAAAATACATCACCTCATCATAAGTGTACACACCACTGACATAAATTCCTAAGGAAAAAAAAAAAGACTGAGATAAAAGAAAGAAAATATTAACAAGGGATTTCTAAAATGAAAAGAGGTGATAAACAAGTACTTGTGACTGAAGCAAGGGAGAGGAGATCTTGGGAAATTTTTAAAAAATTATTGGACTGACTTATAAGTGGGCAAAAAAAGATTAAACTGGCTGCTAAGGGATATGAAACCTACCAGAAATTTTGGAGGAAACTTACAGATCATAAACAAGAAAATAAACTCCCTGCTAAGACTGCAGCTCAAAAAACAGTCTCTAAGGGCCCCGAAGATGCTTTCTTGTATTCTATTGTAAAAATGGTTCTTGTGATCGAAAGGAAAGAAAATGTCCCATTAAGAACCAGAAAATAGCAACTACGGAACTGAAAACAATCTCTGAGCATCATATAAAAGTAGGTTCTTTGGGAAAGCAAGAGGAGAAAGTTCTTGGGTTGTTCCAGATTAACGGAAATAGACAAGTGAAGTATGAGTATCTTAAATAACTAATTTACCATTGCAGGTGAAATACTTTGAGGTTATAATTCCTCAAATATTTCAATTTAGCCCTCTAAGCATAAGGGGAAAAAACACAATCCTGTAGAGTTATAGGGACAATGGTTCCTCATTGTCTAAGGCAGAGATCCTTATTTAAAGTGAGGAGCTTGCTAAAACCACAGATTTGGGGACTCTAGCCCCAGAAATTCTGTTTCAGAAGGCAGACGATGAAATCTGGAAGTGTAAATTTTTAAAAAACATCCCAGGTGGTCCTAATGCAAATCCCCTGTGAACCACATTTTGAGACATTAGCCTAGAGTATTAAGTCCAAAAATTTTAATAGGACATTCAAAACTTGCAATGTTCTAAGTATGAATTCTCTTTCCCATCGTACCTCTTGTTAGAGCCCTCCACAATCTTCCTCAGACATTCTGGTTTATTCACCATCACACTCCATGCTTCCATGCCAGCTCACCTGTTTGACTTGGAAGGCTTCCCCCTATTCCACACGCACTGAAATTTTACTTAACAGATGTTCTCTGTTTTTCAACATTACCTCTACCTAATTAAAATGCATTGCATTTTAAAATGTACTTTATGCTTTATATTTTTAAATACTTTGTTGATTACTTTGTTCATTTGATGAACACTGTTCATTTGATCTTGCATTTTAGATTATAGTGAGTTGTTGTTTTAATCTGCTTCCTCCAATAGATTTTAAACTCTTTGAGTACAAAAACTTATTCAAGTATTCAGAGCAAATATGTTTGTTTAATGGAATCAATATGATACCTACACAGTGGTTCACATCCAGTTGTTTAAAATCTTCATATTATTACATCAATGAAAGGAAGAGTGTTGTTGCAATGATGGATACCGGCCATTAAATATTTTGCCATAACTTATAAAATTGCGCAGGACAGAATGTAAACTCTAATGTAAACTATAATCCACGGTTAGTGGCAAAGTTTCAATATGTGTTCATAAACTGTAACAAATGTGCCACAATAATGAAGGATGTTGTTAAAGTGGGAAAGTGTGGGAGGGGGAGGGAGGGGGGCATATAGGAATCCCCTATATTTTTTATGTAACATTTATGTAATCTAACGTTTCTTTTTAAAAAATTAATTAATTTAAAAAAAGAAGAAGAATTTGAAAGTCTGATCAGAAGGAATCTAGAAATGCCCAAAGTGGCATTTAGTTGCTTACTCCTGGAGGTCGACTCTTTGTTGCACAGGACAATTCTGAAGGCTCATTGCATCTTGAAAACTCCCTGCAGGATCCACCCAGGCTCTCTTGGAGGCCTTATTGCAGCTCCACTTCTCCCTCTACCCAATCCTGCTTCCTGCTTCCTTACCTTCTGTTCTCAAGGTGCTGATCTTAAGAGCTTTCACTAATAAAACTTCTTCTCATTAATATCTTTCTCATAGGTCGTTTCTCGGTGAACCCATCTTGCAGTCCTGCTTATATTGGTGCCCTGGTGGCCTAGAATGCTCTTCACCCAGAACTTGTGTGGGCTACCTGGACATTCTTCAGATCTCTGTCCAAATATCACCTTCTTAGAGAGAACCTTCCTGACTACCCTATCAGAAATAGCTATTTCAGGGATTCCTTTCCCTGCTTTTATTTTAATTCATATTATATATCACTACCTGGAATTATGTTATATGTTTTATCTATTTAAAGACTCATGGTTTGTCTTGACAGTAGAATGCAAACTATATGAGAGCAGGGCTTTGTCTTGTTCACTCTTTTAGCTCCATTGCCCAGTACAAACACATTGTAGATATTCAAGTAATTGTTGAATGAATGGAAAATTTTAACCTTCTTCAATAAGTAGTTCATTTTTATCTAGCTTATAGTCTTAGAATCTTTCCTCTGCAGGAAATCTCATATTTCTTAATATCAAATAAATTTAAAGAAGCCAATATCTAAATTGGTATAAAATAAGGACTGCGCTTGAGTCATATAGGAAAGTTCTGAAAGTGGAAATTTGACAAATTTTCAGAAAAGGAGAGATTAAGAGAAAACTCCTTCTAATAAGTGAAATATTCTCCGGCCAAATTAGCAACTTTGCAACAAATGGTGAGCGGGGCATATGATGGATAACAATAGACTGTGATTCGGGGCCTATAACAGTGTAATATGACATTAAATTCTGGAGGGGGAGCTTTTTGAAAACTCAGTGTGAAGACTCCCACTGTTGAAGCTGCAGCTGTTCTGTGGAATAGCAGAGAGATGTTCACCAGAATTTTGAACTTTGTCTAACAAGCCCCTCCAAGCTTGTGAACTCCCTGCCGTTTGCCTGTTAGCCTCCTGTCTGGCAGGAAGACTGCGGCTGCTGTGCTGACATTCATCACTGAGAGTTCTGGCCCTGTGCTGCCCCCTCCCAGGATGACGTGCTCACTCAAAACCAGCATGTCGGAGCACTAGACAGAAGTTGTCTCTGGGGTGGCGAGCAGTTAAGGGAGGAGGCCAGGATTTTAGGAATGACTGCTTTTCCCCACAAATGATACTTTTTTAGCTTAAAACCACAGAAAGCATTGCAAAGCGGTCTATAACATAGTCCCTGGAAAAGAATGCATTGAAAGTTCTACACGAGATAGAAAAGGAGGAGAAAACTATTTGGGGCTGGTATTAGTGAATGAGATTATTTTTCTGGAAGAAAGTGGAGAAACCAGAAACAATCACCTCCAGGATACTGATGATTAGCTTAGTGTATATATGTGAACACTGAGAACCACAGAACCGAAGCAAGTCATTCTAGGCTATAAAGGGCCCTGGTTGATCTGGCTACACCAGCCTTTCCAGTCTTGCTTTCCCCTAGCTTTCCACTCTAGCACATTAGCTTCTATGCTTGGCCTTTTCTCTGTCCCTGGAAGACAGTGATTGTCTCTGTACTTTTAGGACTCACCGATTTTAGGCTTTGTATATTTGGAATATTCTGTTCCCTTCCTTCTCCCTCTAGCTAACTCCTATTCATCCTTAGGTCTTGGCTTAAATGTTTCCTGACCCCTGTCTCCCTGCATAAATCTAAAGATCAGCACTCTTTCTAGGCTTGACAGATTTGGCAAAAATGAGGTCGTTAGATGATTTGATTAGATGACTAGATGATAGCTAGCTACCTAGCTAGCTAGATAATAGATAGGAGGCCAGTGAAATTTAAATTTTACATAAACAATTATTTATTTTAGTATAAGTATGTCCTATGCAATATTTGGGGGCTATTTATACTAATAATTATTTATTGTTTATTTGAAATTCAAATTCAACTTGATTATCCTGTATTTTATCTGACAACCCCACCCTTGTCCCCTGAACTTCCCATGTCCCTTAAATGTGCTTGTAGTGGCATTTCATTTATAAAATTATTTGTGGAATGCTTTGTTTAATGTCTCCTTTCCCTAATAAGCAGCAGCTCTGTGTTCCTCACTGTAATTTTGCAGCTGGACCAGTGCCTGATATATAGTTAGTGCTCAATAAGTCTGACTTGAATAAATGATGGCATAAAACCATGATCAAAACCTCTGTATAGGGAAGCGGCTGTGGCTCAATCAGTAGGGCTCCCGTTTACCATATGGGAGGCCCCGCGTTCAGTTCCCGGGGCCTCCTGGTGAAGGCAAACCCGCCCGCAGGGCGTGGTTAGCTGACCCAGAGAGCACAAGCAGCAAGGGGGGGATAAATGAATAAATAAATAAAATCTTAAAAAAACAAAACAAAACCTCTGTATAACTGATCCCAAAGTCCATTGTTCTTTCCACCACTCCAGATCACAATATATAAAAAATAAATATCATCACAATATGCATCATATACAAACATTTAAAAGCCAATTTTAATTATTGCACTGAGAATAAACTACTCTCAGATCAGAATCTCTTTTCAAATCTTGATAATGCTAATTGCCCCTTCCCCATCCTAAATATATTCTCAGTAAAATTGTTGAAATACTAGGCATTCCATTTTATTTGATAGAATCTTAAATGTAGCTCCCTGCAGGATCCAGACATAGCTATTTCCTTTAATGAAACTCAGTCTCAATGCTGAAAGCATGGCACACAGAGCTGTTATTGGTTCTGTTCATGAACAAGAATTTCTAAACCATGCAAGGATGATTTAGAGATCCTATTTCTTGCCAAAGGCTTAACATTTCCAAATAGGCTTTTGCACAATGAGGTGTAAAGTTCATGGGCTGCTGCTGCAATGAGCTTTACATAAGCAGCCTCCAGGAACTGATTCAATGGCCAACTCTAAAATTTTGGATGGCCAGGACCCACTGTGTTGCTGTCAACCTTGGTTAAACTAGTTATATTATTTTTGTATTGGAAAACAAAGAATACTCAGAATAAATGTGTTTGATATTTTCTTCTGAATATTTTATGGTAATAGTATTCATATAGCCAGACTAAAGAGAAAAACTTTCCTACGGTGAGACCATTTTTTAAAGACAGATTTGTTGTGTGCAAAAATCCAGTTCACCAATTTTCAGTTGTCACTAAGAATATTCCCAGGCCTTTCTCATCTACATATACAAATGAGTTACTACTTGAAGTATTAATGTCCGCAGCATGGAGACCTTTGGTTCCTCCATGATGACTGTTGGACCTCTCCCATTTCTGGAAATTCCTGAAAGGATCTCTTAAGTTCTTCAACTCTGACCACTCATTCTGAACTAGTTCTGCAAGCACTAGTCTCTAAAACCCAGACTGGTTTCCACTGGAATTAGTACTGAGGACCGAGCACTGGCGGTCTGCAGGTCAAGAGCCTCCACTCCCTACTTTCTCAGAGCAATTAGTCATATGTACTGTGCCTCCTTGTTCCGTTTTGTAAGCAGTAAAATTACTACTTATTCTATTTACTTTGCATGTTGTTTTGAGAAAATGAAATGAGTTAATAAGTGTGAAAGCATGTTAGAAAAGTTGAAAGTGCTGGACAGCTATATGAGATTTTTACAATTCTCTCTGTATGTGATGCTACCTTGTATTTCGAGGCCTCTGTTAGAAAGATAAGACCAAAGATAAATCTATGCATTCCAATTCAAGCAACGAATAGAGCTTTAAAAAGTAATTCATTCTTTTGGAAAAGATAAACCTATTTGAAAATTACATGTTATTTGATTTGTTTTCAGATCTGAAACAATTACCCATAATGTTGCCTCTGGTCATAATTAGTATTAGAAACATAAGTCATTTATCAAATACATGCTGGCTAAATTATCAAGAGTGTTTCAGATGAGATTGTGTCCAAAACTTTTCAACTCAATGAACAAAAATAATATAAAATATGGCCCTATAAAATACAAGGTGTTGTTTAATTCAGTTATTATCAAAATTTATGGGCAAGGTTACTACTGAGAAAACTCTGTACCACCATCATCATCCTTATTATTATTCCTTAAAATCTGACAAAATAATAAAGTTGAGAAGGACCCCTACAATCTCCTTATGTGTGCAGGTGGGGAGACTGAGGGCCAAGGAGGTGAAACATTGGCCTGTCTCTGATGTTCTTATTAATTCTTTCATCATGCCTCTCTACTTCTGGCTACTGATTTATCTTCAGAGTTCGATAAAGATTATAAGAAAGCATTTATACATTTCTCCAGATATGGCAAATTAAACAAATTAAGTGCAATATAATCTGAATAAGCAAAATAATGGTTGGGAATCAAACAAGAAAACTGTTTTGTGGCAAAGTGGGAGTAAGGGATTTGTTTAGAGAAGAGAAAGTGACTTGGCATGATACTTTAAAATAGAATGTTTAGTTAAATTCAACAAACATTTATTGCAATCCTACTATAACACTTATAACCATAGGAATATTCATAAAGAATATCATAGGAATCAAATAGAAATATAAATTAAACCTTGTGTGAAAATTCAAAAGAACTCTCAGTACATAAAGGAAAACTGCAACATGAACAAATAGAAATTAATATCACCAGATATTAATTGAGTACTTACATATCAACCAGTTACTGAGCATGCCTTTGAGAATATATAAATAAAATACACAGCATTTCTCAAGGAGCTGATGGTCAAACGGAATGCTGTGGATATGCACAAATTAACACGATAACAATTTCTGAGTAGTTCCTTGAAAATAATTGAGACTTGCATAAAAGTCAGGAAGAACAGTGTCTGAGTGTTTAAAAATTAAATATAAAAATGAAACATGCATACTAATCTACATTATAAAACACTTATTTAAATAAGAAGAACTTTTGTCTTCTGTGGAAAAGATGTATGGAAGAAAATTTTAGGGAAAAAATAGCTTCTGTGTCTTTCAGCCTTAAGAAATCTGAACTAATGTTAAAATGTCACATACCTTTCAAAAATTATTGTTTAAAAAATGGTAGAGGGGGAGCAAATGTGGCTCAAGCAGTTGAGCACCCGCCTCCCACACGGGAGGTCCAGGGTTCAGTTCCCAGTGCCTCCTAAAGAAGACAAAAACAAACAATGAGCAAAAGAGCAATGAGCAGATAAATGAGCAAAAAAGAAAGAAAGAAAGAAACAAGGAGGGAGCAGATGTGCCTCAAGCAGTTGAGCTCCTGCCTCCCACATAGGAGGTCCCAGGTTTGGTTCCCAGTGTCTTCTAAAGAAAAAAAAAAAAAATGGTAGACTCAGGCACTTTTTCATAAATTAAAAATAATGAACAATGATATAAAATACAATATGAAATGAATAGAAGCTGAATGGAAAATGGAAAATTTTAGAAGAAAATATCCTCTATAACATCCAATTTTTATTTCAATAAATATTACACAATTCAGTCTCTTGGTCTCATTTTAAGAAATTTATTCATATTATCTGGAGCTATGCTTTCTTGAATTTTGTAAAATATAAACTCAACAATCTAGTCACTATTGTGTCAAGTAAAATCTTAATTTAAATTGCTCCTTTGAAAGAGTGGGTAAATTCAACTCCTAAAATTATGCCTACAAACTAGTGATACCAATTTTATCACTAATTTTCATTTTTTTTATTAAAAAGTCCTTAAAAAGTTGTAGCTTAGTTTCAAATAACATTTGAACCAGGTAGTTGTTTGTCTGCTAAAGTAAACAAATCAATAAAGATAAGAATTATCTCACTGTGATGGTTAAATTCATGTGTCAGCTTGGCTAGGTTATGTGTCCAGTTGTTCGGTCAAGCAAGCACCAGTCTGTTACTGTTATGATATTTTGTGGATTTAAATCATTAGTCAGTCAATTGCATCTATGGATGATTACATCTATAATCAAGAAAAGAGATTGCCTTCAACAATGAGAGAAGTCTCATCCAATCAGTTAAAAGCCCTATAAAGAGAACTGATGATTTCAGCAGTCAGAAAGAATTTCTACATCTACTTCAGCCAGTAAGCTTCTCCTGGGGAATTCATCAAAAACCTCCATCAGGGTTCCCAACTTGCGGCCTTCCCTATGGAATTCAGACTTTCCAATTCCCACGGTTACAGAAGTCAATTCTTATAATAAATCTCAAAATATTTACATATATATAAAGATCTTGTCAATTCTGTTTCCCTGGAGAACCCTGACTTATGGACTCATATTACAAGTGATTTACCAATAAATGTCAAAGAATATATTCCTTGTAACCAGACAAGGCAGAAATCATACAGTGAAATTATTTTCCATATCTCTTCTAAAGAAGACTTCTGCTCTTAAAAAAAATCCATGATGTTTACTTAGCAGGTTATGAATGAAAGAATGGAAAGTATGCAGCATTGTACCAAAAGCTCCTTGAAGATTATCAACCACCCCTTATTATTTATTCTAATTACCTTTTCTCTATTCCATTGATTTCTTCTTTGACATCTGATATTGACCAGCCTTTCCTTGAGACTTTTTTTTTTCCTTAATGAGTTTCACAGCAGTCACCATTTTTTCTGTCTCTAATATTTCTTATTTTTCTTTTTCCTCTTTATATCCTTTAATTGTGCACATCTTCTCAGATTCAGCCCTAGTCATCCTATTTCTTTTTTTTTTTTTCATATATTTTTAATAACTCTCTATCCAACAAAGAGAACTTTTTTCCCTCAGGGTTCTGACTTTCACTTCTATACTAATAAGTATATATCTGATTGCCACTTCTGTTCTATACTCATTTCGAGGTTACCATTTCAAATGCCTTCAAGATATTTATACTGAAAATCCCACCAAAACCTTAAACTCAATACGTCTTCATTGAGTTTATTATCTACCCATTCAAACCCAACTAAAACCAAAAACCATGTCCAAATTATTAGGACTTTGCACCTTGAGCCTTCTTGGATTTATACATCTAATATCAAAGAATGTTCCAATTCCAGAATTACTGCATCCAATTTTTATTTCAATAAATATCACACAATTCAGTAAACCCAGACAATTTTTTTTTTTTAAGTGATAAATTATCTAAAGACAAAAACAATGTCCAGTTTAAGTGTGAAAAAGGACTTGGCTGTGTATTCTCAATGACAGACCTAAAGAGTGTCTTCAACACCTTGAGATTTCATTTAGAAACAGAAATTATATTCACCAGAGGAAACTGAACTTTTTAAAAATTAATTTGAATCATTATCCTTTAGCTAAATTAAAGAAAACATGTTAATATAAACATTATGTTGTTTTCTTTAGCCTTTCGGATATTTAATAATTTCTAATTCTTTCACTTCCTCATTGAATATACCCTATCTCTGAGGGTACTGGACATTTTAAGTGACAACATGCCTCTTCTGTCATTTGCATGGAATAATAAAATTTTAGCCAGAAACCCAACATAACTACAGATAAGGGAGTGTTCGATGTAAAAATTCCTGTAGTGAACTAACATCAAATCCAAATTAAACCAGCTAGATTCCAGAAAAGCATGTTACAGATGGTAGTAGCATAAGGTTTATAAAAACACAAAATGCAGTATTTCTAACAAACATGGTTGTTTCCAATTTTTTTCAAAAATAAATAAGTTTTGTATAGTTTAATGTTTCCCCACCAAAGTTTCTTTCAGCACACAAACAGCTTTTCCTCTTCAGGCATCTCCCAAACCTAGAATTAAGTATCTGAAATGTATACTGTGGAGTCCCCAAGATTTCTGTAATTGTTACAGCTTCTAGAGGAACTCTGATGTGTAACCTTTTCTGAAGATTTTCCAAAGTTCTTATTAGTCCTTTACCAGTTCTGTTTGTTCTCTTAACAGCTCATTTGGTGGGAGAGAAGGATGTTGTTCAATAGTATCACTGCTGGCTTTCTCTTGTTGGTAACTACCTGTATATTACACTGGATTACTCTTTTATTGCAAATACAACAAATAGCCTTGAGCCACTCTGCTGTTTCAAGCATTTTAAAAGTTCTCCCTCATCAAGTATTGACTTTTTGCAACTTTTGCCACCAGGTGCAAATTGTATTTCAATGGCATGCTGATCTCCAGGAAAGGTTTGTTTATGCAGTCTTCTCCAGGGACACTGGATATACAATGCCTTTTGTTCAAGAGTAGCTGAAGCTTTATAGAGTTTTATGGAGTCTCACAAGTCAATGGTTGGCTCTAGGGACTCACAAAAAGCATGCAGTGCTCCATGAAAAGTAGCACTAATATTATATCAAAATAAATGGGGGCTTGGAGGCATGCAGGTAGAAGAGAAGTCACCTAGACTAAAGTTGGATGGTAGTCTATGAAAAATAATTAAGGAAAGCCTCCTTTTCAAGACCTTGTCCATCCTCCTTGGGCCTTAATCACAGAATTATCATAAGTAAGTAAACACTGAAGCATAACTTTTAGATAAAACAGACTTTTATCTGTCTTTACATTTTGAGAAAATACAATAAACTCCCAAGAGTAAAAATTCTAGAGTATGTGTTTTCTATTTTCATAATCTTTAAGAAAACAGTCTTGTTCTCTTTGAGTAATGTTAGAAATGAAACAAAACAACATCCTTCAAAGAAGCCACTTTGGAAATGAGATACCACAGAACAAGCAATGATGATTCTGAGAACTTTCTTACAGGTCTCAAAATAATTAACTCAAAATAATTTAATGAAGTTTTCAGAAGCAGACAACATTAGGCCAAAAAGACTGAAATATTAAAAAATTCTTATAGAAGGGTCTATAAATTTGGAGAGCATTTTTATCCCAAGTTCCCTATCTGTTTTCTCTTCATTTTTGGAAAATTGTTGAAAAACAAAACGAGCTTACAAAATTAAAACTTTTATCATATCAGTTTACTTCAATTTATATTTTTGAGCATCTTCTCTATGCCAGGCACTCTTCCAAGCATTGGGAATACATGAATTGGATGGTCTCTGCCCTTGAACTTGGTCTAGTTAGAGAGATAGCTATGTGAATACTTGATGCCAGAAGAATATGGTAAATGCTAATATAAAAGGAAGCTCAGGACACAACGAAAAGATACAGAAAGCAGCCAGCAATGGGTGGGGGGAGTAGATAAATAAATAAAATAAATAGTTAAAAAAAAAAAAAAAAAAAAGAAAGTTCAGGACACATGGTCAAACCTGGGTTTTAAGGAAGGTTTCCTTGAGAATATGGTGCCTGGGTGGCAATTTCATATAATTCAATATAATAGATAATTTTGTCTTAAGTGAGGAGGATGGATTTTAAGAACGTAAGACTAGAATCAGGAAGACCAGTGAGAAGGATGAGGTTTAGAGACTGGGCTGGCGGTAGGGGAGCAGGTAAGAAGTGAGACCACATTTAGATGATTGCAGGCAAAATATTCTCATTCTACTACAGTTTCCCATGCCCCCATTTTCCTCAGCTTTCACAGTTGAAAACATATTCTTATTTCCTTTACATACATCTTTGCAAAGTAGGAAATAGTAGGAATTCAAGGGAAATCTATTAAAGTTCAGCTTGACTCTATTTTTCAGTAGCTTTTTTTCTGAATTTACCAAAGACGGTTTGAGCCTTTCATTTATAGTGACTGCATGCTGGAGTTTTCTAAGCTAAGCATTCTGATAGTCTCAATATGGCTTTGTAATTTTGGAAACGGAGCTGAAAGAAAAAAGCCGAAAAAAAAAAAATCTTATTTTGCTGCTGATATCTGAAGAATGGTTTTCATCATTTGAAATTGTTTTCTTATATATCAGTCAGCACACAAAAAAGTTTGAAAAAAACTAGAGATGTTTACTAAAATAGAATATAATTCACTATAAATTTCCACAATGTCTCTAATATAGACCCATTAGGAAAATTTGAACCTAACCCAGGCCTTAGAATGATAACTGCTTCATCTCTTTTATTAAAGATCACCAGGAGACCTACTAATTGAAACATTATTTGTAGCAGTCTCTGTTTTAGATCTAAAGCTCATAAACTTTGTATTATTAGCATTGACTATTAATTTGCACTGTATCAATTGAATTTCTAGCAGCTTGGCAATAGAATTAAACTACCTCTAGGCAGGACTTAAAATAGACAATTATATACCCTTCATGTGCATAATCTAAGTTCTGTATGTGATAATAAAATATTATATTATCAACATAGAACTAACACTCTTCATTCTGAATGATTGCCCTTGATTAATATAAGCTTGATTTATCTTCATCATTGTGGCAGTTTGATGTAATTATGAATTCCAAAAATATAATTGGATCATGCTTGTAAACTGATCTGTTAATCTGGGCATGATTAGGTTAGGATTAGGGCATTGAGCCCCACCCCTTGGTGTCGAATATAAAAGGCAAGGCAAAGGACAGTTGAAGCAGTCTTTTGAGAAGCAGTTTTGATGTTGGAAAAAGGCCCCAGGAGAAGAGAAGCAAGCTGTTCGCCTGATTGTCTACAGCTGACCTTTTGGAGGAAACAGGAGCTAAGCCCGGAGAGAAACGCAGCCCCGGGAGGAGAGGAACCCCAGAATCCTGAACCCTGGCAAACGCCGGCAGCTGTCTTGCTCTAACACGTGGCAATGGACTGTGGTGAGAGAAGAAACTTAACTCTTTATGGCTGGTATCTGTGAACTTCTACCCCAAATAAATACCCTTTATAAAGACCAACCCATTTTTGGTATTTCACATTAGCACCCCTTTGGCTGACTAATACAATCATCTCCAATTTTTACAATCTCTGACATAACTGGACACTGTCAATATAAAATAATTGTCAAGGGAAATGTAAAAAAGTGTAGCATTTGATATTTTAAAATGAATAAATACCATTATCCACTGTTACATACCCTACATACCTCCAGAGGGAATGGGGTGGCAGGGATGGGTTGAGGTAAGAAACCTTTGCCTCTTCACAACTTTGTACAATATAAACCCACTTCACTAGCATTAAATTTCTTTCAAAAAGGTGAGAAGAATTTTGATTCCTGAGTAGTAGTCAAAAATACAAATGACAATGAAGTTCTAAGTAAAAGTCTGATTGCTCTAGGGAAATCCAGTTCAAGAAATGCACATTTTTAATGAGCATCTATTAGTCCTTAGGCACAGTTTTAAGTAAAGATAACATTCTTATAAGGATCATACATTCTGGTGAGAATGACTATAAACAAATAAATAACTGAATAGTTATAGTGATAAATGATACATAGAAAATAAATCAGCAGAAGAGTATAATGAGAGCCTAGGCATGATACTTTATATAGGATGGTTGGCACTGGCATCTCTGTGCAGGTGACATTTAAATTCCTTGACTAACAAAATCTACAAGTCAAGCAAAGTTCTGGTGAAGAGGGTTTCACGGAAGAGAACCAGTGTCAAGTCCCTGGATTAAAAATGGGCTTTGACTCCTCAAGAGTGAAATGAAAGGCAATGCATTTGAAGTATTGTGAACTTTAGGAAGAATGGCTAGAGATAATATCCAGGGGGTTGGAAGACTCAGATTGAGTAGGGCCCTGTTGGCGATGAGAAGGAGGTTGGACTTGAAAGTGCTCACATGAAATCCAACAGCAAGTTTAGCTAACTTTGACTTCAGAATATACCAAGAATCTGCCCACTTCTCACAACTTCTATCACTAGAGTACTGGTTCAAGCCACTCTAACTTTTTACCTAGAATTTTACAATAATTTCATAAATGATATCCTTTCTTCTATCCTTGTACTCTGCTCTCATATATCAGCCAGTGATCCTCTTAAAACAGAACCATCTGTACAGCCCATGAACTGAGCATTTGGGCAAATTAGAAAAAGATACTCACTATGGGCAGATGCATTTGAAAAAAGAGCCCATATGGGTAGAAGAGTTAGAGAAATTACCCCCCTGAGATTTCCGTCCCTCTCATCTCCTCTGCCAACCTTCTATGCAGTGCACAAAGAACACAACTACAGAAGGTGACACTACAGGCATTCCCTATATTCCTTTCCTATTTTATATTTCTCCACCATACTTATCTTTTAAAATACTACTTGATTAATTGTTTATTGTCTTACCCTGGTCACCTGGCCCCACTAGAATGCCATTTCCATGAGAGGTAGATATTTTGATATTTGTTTACTGCTTTAGCCTCAAGTTTCAGAACAGTCTGGGTACATAGTAGGTATTCAATAAACATAAGTTACATGAGTCTATGAGCATCACTGTAGCACTTATAGCACTCTGACTGCATGTCTTTCTAAGGAACCGAGGTTCAGGGGAGGTAGGGTTTGAACCCCAGACCTCATATATGGGAAGCTGGTGCTCAACCACTGAGCCACATTGGTAACCCTGAGTTCGTTTTTTCATTCATTTGCTTGTTGTTTGTTTTTTTGTTTTTAGGAGGCACTGGGGACCGAAGGCAGGACCTCCCATGTGGGAGGCAGGTGCTCAATCGCGTGAGCCACATCTGCTTCTAGGAGAATGGATCTTTTTTTTTTTTTAAGGATTTATTTATTTACTTACTTTTATCCATTTTACATCCCCCCACCCCCTGCCTTGTTTTTGTTGTTTCTGTGTCCATTCACTGGGCAACTCTTTGTGCCCATTTCCTGCCCTCTCTTCTCATCATTCTCCTGTTTTCACTGGGATTTGATCATCGGAACCTCCGATGTGGGAGAGAGGCTTACCTTACCGCCTGTGCCACCTCAGTTCCTGGTTTTTCGATGTGTCTCATCTTGGCTCTCCCTTGTGTCACTCTCCTGTTACATCATCATTTTGCTGTGTGGCTCGTGGGGCCTAGCGGCGCACCTGCACGCAGGGCCTAGTGGCCTGTGCGTCTTCTATATTTTTCTTTTTTTAATTTTTACCAGGAAGTCCCAGAGGTTGAACCTAGGTCACTCCATATGGGAGACAGAGGCCCAACCACCCGAGCCACATCCATCCCCCTGCTATATCTCTTAAGGCTGACCAAAGATACCGAAAGTTACAGTCTTTTCCCATACAGGATGGTCATATAATAAATCAGGCTTAGTTTATCACCAGCATTCTAAAAACCAGACCTAGGGAGAAAAACTAGGTCTGGGGACACATGCATGGTTTCTAATATAGCAAATGTTTAGCCTACCCTGATTATCACAAAATCAGGACAGTGAGAATATTTGCATTAAAGATTTATTTATTTACTTACTTCCTTACTTTTATCCATTTTTACACCCCATACCACCCCCACTTTTTGCTGTGTTTTTTGTGTGTCCATTTGCTGGGCAATTCTCTGTGTTTGTTTCCTGCCCTCTCTTCTCATTCTTCTCCTGTCTTCACCAGGATTCAATCCTGGGACCCTCCAATGTGGGAGAGAGGCGTTCAGCCACCTGCGCCACCTTAGTTGAGAATGGATCTTAAGGTATCAAATGTGGAAGGAAGGAATTTATTTAGGAATCCACTGCAGCAATCCAACTGATCTTTTCTTGGATTAGGGTGATGGCAGTAGAAATGGAGAGCAGTTGATGGATTTTGAATTTATTTTGGTTGATGAAGAAAACAGCACTTGCTGGCAGATTGGATGTGGAGAAACAAGGGAAGAGTCAAAGAGTTAAAAGAGTAAAAGAGTTTAAGAAAAGAGTCACAGATGACTTATAAGTGTTCTGTTTGAGTAACTAGGCAGATAGGGATGCAATTAACTAGGATGAGAAAAATGCAGAAAGGAAGAGATTTGAATGAGGTTAGACATATTGGGGTGGAAATCTGAAAAGATGTCTCATTGATTTCTCTTCTCCTGTTCCTGCTTCTGCCCCTCCTCCTTCTTCTCCTCCTCATCCTCCTTCTTCTCCTTCTCTTTCTTCTTCTTTTCCTTCTTCGTTTTTGATGAACCAAATATTTAAATGAAATTTATATATTGTTTCATTTACTGTTTCTTTCTTAGAAAATTTTGAATTTATGCTCAGGAAAACTTCCCTTACTCTGAAGTAATTATTTATGCATATTTTATTTGCTTTAAGGTTTCATGGTTTTTATATTTAAATTATTATATCATTTGGAAATTATTTAGACATGAAACATCAAGTTCTAATTTAATTTTTCCAAAATATTTAACCAATTATCTTAGAAGCATTTGTCCATTTATTGAATAACTCCCCGCTTTCCACAGATTAGAAATATCCTTTTTATCATGTACCAAGTTTTATATATGCTTAACTATGATTCTGGGATTTCTTTTTGTTCTGTTAATGCAGCTATCCTTTCCAAATTATCATATTTTAAAAATTAATACAGTTAGGTCCTCTTCAATTTTCTTATTTTCAAAGTTGGATTGTTTATTCTTAACTATTTATTGTCCTTAGTAAATACCTTTAAGGATTCTAATCCATTCTTTATATTCCAGTCAAAGTATCTTTTAAAAATAATCTAGCCTCTGTTTCCCTTTCAAACTTCCTCTTCCTCACCTCTTAAAAAAACATGTGAGAAGCCTTTAATTTAATCACTATAAACATTATACTCTGATGGTTCATATACAGCATACAATAGTTACTCCACTAAACAAATAATATATAACATTATTGCGAATGGTACTTAAGCCCCCAGATAGGACCTCCTTAGCCCAGGTGGGATGTTTCTGAATTTCTATACAGGATTCCTCGAGCTTTCTCTTTGGTCCAATCATAAAAGGCTACTTAGAGATCACAACTCTTTGCCTTACACCTGCCCCTTAGGACAATTTCCCACTGCCTCGGAAAACTCTTACTCTTCCTTCTAGACTTAAATTAGAGGTCAAAGCCTCTATCAAGTTTAGTTTAGTAGCTCCATTACTATATTTTGTAGTATGTGCATCTGCTCTTAATACTAATCTCATTATATTGTAATTTCTTATACTTTTGCCATAGTCCTTCCCTAAACTGTAAATGTCTTCAAGTTTGTTCATGTTTGTATCTCCAGAATGGTTTACATGGCCAGTCACTTAATAAATTTTAAACCAATGTTTGTTTAATGAATAAGTGCATAAATGTTTGAAGACAGCTATTTTGGACTCTGTCAATCTTCACTCTTCCAGAATAAAAATCTCCAGTAGTTTTGAATAGTCTTTATATGACACTTCACAATTCTGGTAACCTCAATTTGTAACTCTTTCTCAAGTGTAACCTCCTAACTGCTAAAATGCCAAGACTGAGTGTGTAATTCCAAATATTATCTAAACACAAAAAAGCAGAATTGTTCTTTGTTTACTTGGTGTGAACATTATACTTCTTTAAAATGTTAATCACAGTTTTAAAACAGTTTTACCTATTTACATAGCCATGTCACACTATAGGGTCTTATGTAATTTGTATTCAGCTAAACCCCTAAGGATTTTCATTGAATTGCTGTTTTCCAGGTCCGTGCTTCCTTATTCAAACACTTTTTAAATGCAAAATTTTACATATATGTATGTTTATATTCATCATCTTCCTTCATTCTAAGCTACAGAAATCATTTAAAATTATGATTTAGTCATCAAACTCAATAGCTATGCCACCAAAATCTGCAAATTTGCTAAGCATATTTTCTACTTCTTGACTCCATTTGGTTACACAAAAACTGAACTACCCAGAGCCTTATGACATGACACTGCAGACCCTGACATTTGATTCATCATTCATCCAAACTATATTTTTCCACATGATTTGTGCACTTTGTGGGAGAGTTTTCCAAATGTACTTCTGAAATCTATGACATCCTCTTCATCTTTCTTCTTTGTAATCCTGTTAAAACTTTATTTTGACTTAGATTAATGGAGAATAGGAATAACAACCTTAGATATCAATGATATTTTTGATACATTTTATCACTATAAAAACTGTAATCCAAAATGGCTCTGGCACTATTTCTATGTGATTCTTTTGGCTCTGCCCTCTCGAATTTTGTCATATTCATCCACCAGATGCCTTCACTCACTTCATAGCAAAATGGCTGCTACAGTTTAGGCTTCTGCTACCCACATCATCCAGAAAGAAAAAAGTGCCTGAGTATCAAAATTTCTGGAGAAAATCAGCTTTTAGGCTGATTGAATCAATCCAACACTAATCCCTGTGTCCAGGAAAAGTCATTCATTTGTTGTTTCAAATTGAAATAATGAACCAATGGATGTGTCCATGGGGCTTGAGGCTACACTGGTAGATAGGGTCAATCCCATTGCTGCTATGCAGTTTAAAAAGAGCATAATGGAAGTTGAAGAGAAAAATCAATAGTGCCTCCAGCAGGCATGAACACAGATAAAGACAAGCAAAAGGGCAGTATATGAGTGGTCAGTTTTAGACAGTTACAAGCTTTCTGGCTAGAGTGGTTTGAGAAGACATTGTGTGCATATGTGATTAGAATTTACAAGATATTTGAGAATATTTTCTAAAATAGGATAATGGAAAGGTCATTCCCAGCACAAGGGATGCTATTGGGTCATTTTCAAACTTTATTGACCAGTGACAAATATCTTTGTTTCAGCCTTCTTGATTCAGCCCTATTTTTATAGTTTATGGGAGAAATCATTGAGAAATGGTGGATCTGTGACCATGTTTTCTTTCTTTGTACCATAAAATCCCTCAGGGGCTGTGTGTTTGTCTGAGCAAGCTGTCAGCCAATTAGAGTTTACTGCTGGGGAAGAAGCTGAGAAAGTTAAGCCTGCTCCTTCAAGGCATAGTTAGAAAGGAAATATGAATCTTAAGTAGTACACGTTATTTCATCAACAGAGAACCAAGAAAGTCTAGTTAGGCAGGAAGAGGAGAGGACAGTTTTAATGGGCTCATTTAAACAGGAAAACCACAGCACACCAAGAAGAAGTAATTTCTTTCTCTTAGCCTAGAATTGAGAGGGGATGGAAGCATTGATGCGTTGTTGCAGGCATTTAAAGCCCTCTTCTTCAGTATTGTTCCATAGATTAGAACTGCTATAATTTAAAGATCATTTCACTAGAAATCAGGAGTTTTCTATCCTCTTCCAATGCTGATGACATCATGAAAGTCCTTTATTTTTTCTGGTCCTGAGTCTGCCTGTGCAAAAGCCATGAATTCCATAGCAATGTTGAATATCTGTTGAGAAATGAAATCTCCTTGTGGAGCTCAATAATGCATTTAATCTGCATCCATTCTAATTACTATATATATATTTTTTATTTCCAGGCCACAAACTTTAAAGCCAAAAGACAAATCACTTGGTCATGTCATGTACAAAAGCATCATCACAAAGCTTGATAAAACCACATATATTAAGTCCTTATTTCTGAAGATTCTTCTTATTCAGTTGGTGTAGGGTGGGAAGAGAGAATCTGCATTTTTAAAAATCTCCCCAGGTGATTCTAATTTTCAGATTTGGTAATCAGTGATCTCATCCAACCATGCTAATCTGTATGTAATAAAACTGACCTTAATTGGAAGAGATAAGTAAATTCTGGTCAACCAGGCAATTATCTGGAAGCACTAATCCATAACAGATAGTAAGATATCATTTGGATGGGGAGCATAAAATCATTGAAAATGCTAGAGACAGAGGAAATTATATGAAAACTCCTCTCAGAAAGAATATGGTAGAGATGTAGAAGAAATATTCTGGCAAATTGCCTAGAGTGTTTAGGAGTGAGGAGAGGAGGCGATAATAACCACGAAGGGGCATTAGTAACTACAGAGGACCTCAAACTTTGATGCAAAGAAGACTTGCAGGTCTGCAAGCTGGGCAATACCACCAGTGAGCCTCCTTCTCCTCAAGTACCCCAAATAGAGCTCATTTGCTCCTCTAAATTTTGGGGAACAGAGCCTTCTAGAGCATAGATTTGAAGGGGCTGCCTAGCATATTCTTGTTTATCTGTCTAGCCCTGCAGAATGACTTTCTTAAAGTTGCACAACTAATCTGGGGCAGATTTCAGATTCCACCCCATGCCTTTAAATTGAAGTCCAGTTCTCATCTCAGACCATTTCATAGCATCCCACATCCATCTATCCTTAAAATGACCTTAGCAAAGTTAATTTCAATTACAGAATGGCCAAGTCTTCACAAAATGGATCCTAACTTTTCTTCCCATTAGTTTTCAGTAAAGGGGATAATGTGGGTTGTGCTTGTTGGGCCATATATGTACAGTTAGAGGCCTGTGCTCAGGGCTATGTCAGGTCAGAGGAGATGTGAGTACAGCTAGTGGAAGTCAAGAAAGAAGTAAAAGCAATAAAAATATCACATTCTGGTACAAAATATTAGCTAGTTATATCCTAAAAATTATGTATGTGTGTGTAGTCATATGTTTATGACTACAAAACTACTACACTTAAATACTAACCACATAGTATTATAAAGCAAGTTGAGCACAAGAAAAGCAGCATGATCCCTCGGAGCCTTCAAATTATATGCAAACATATTCTACTTTAAGAAATTTGATAAAAATTAGACTTACAAACAAGGAATCAAAGGACAATTATTTATTTTTGAGAAAATATTTTTAGAAATAAAATTCTCTTTAAATACGACCTCTTCTATTACACTTAGAGCTCTGTATTTTACTCAAAAAATGACCAGATACAGATCCTGGAGGACTCCTAACCTAAGCCTAAAATATTAGAGGCCAGTGTTAATGGAAAGATCTATCCTAAATGTTGATAGAACCCTTTTTGAAATTATAAAGCTATCAGAATTTTTTAAAAAAGGGTGTGTGTGTGGGGGGGGGACCTAATCTTCATGGGAATAGTATTCTGCGAAATAAGCTCAGAAAATATTCCATGCTGTATCTCCACTCTTGAAGATTTGCAAAGTATATTAGCACAATTAAGGCTCTGAAAAGGCCTACAGCAAATAAAACCTGTTTTTTTTCCACAAGCTTACATGACCACAGGACAATTGCTTTTGTTTTTGTTTGTATTTTTAGCAAAAGACTTATTAACAGTCCCTGATACTATTATTTGGAACAATTGTCGATCCAAACCTATACCACTCATGACAATAATATATGACATTTAATTTTATCTGGATTTTTAAACTTCCCAAGGATTGAGTCTGTATATTACAGTCCTTTGTATTCTCTATAATATCTAATGTAATGTTGAGCTTATAATAAGTTCCTACTAGGTGACTTCTCAATAAATCACTGAGCAATCATTCTTTGGCATAGGTTTGATACAGGAAGGAAGGAATGATTAGTTTTGTCCTTCTAGAAGCAAAGCTGTTTTATTGTCTTTCAAAATATTAAAAGCAGGCTTCTTGATCTTTGCTCTTCTATTTGTAGTCCACAAACCAGCTGGTCATAATGTGCTTAAGGAAGCAACAAAATGTCACTGGAATTGTCTGTCCACCTCAAGGGAAACAGAAAATTGTGGCTAGTCACCAGAGATTATAACTACTGGTATCAAACGGTAACATGTAATGAAAAGAGCATGGCTTGGGGTGTTATACAGGCCTGGGCTGAATTTCAACTCTGCCCCTTGCTAGCCGCTCCATGTCCCATGAGGCTGACTTAGATATGGGCTGAATTTTCCTTCTGACTTCAGCCTATAGGAAGCACAAGATACTGAAGGGCAGGAGGAAAGTAAAGTCAGGGCATTCATTCATTTACCTTCCTCTTGTTCAACTCACCATTGATTTTTTTTAATATACATTTTTTATTTTTTTAAAGATACTTAGATTGCACAAATGTTAAACAAAAAATATAGGAATTCCCATATGTCTCACTCCCCACATAACTCACCATTGATTGACTGTGCCTTTCTATTACAGATCATATGTCCTTTCAGGAGGCAAACTCTTCCCTTTGCCATTTTAGGCTGAGGGCTGGAAATGATTCCTAGCTATTACTAACCCCAGTGTACAACACCATACCTTGTTACTTTTCCTAAACCTTGTCAGGAGCTTACTTGATAAACTTGTATATAGTGATTTGGGACAATTACTTAATTGCTTTGAGCCTCAGTTTCTTCACCTGTGAAATGGGGATAATAACATTTATTCTTCCTACCTCACAGAATTGTGGGAGAATATAATGCATTGGTGTTGGTTTTTATTTCCCTTCTCATACCATTTTAATTCTCGAAGGTGACAAAAAAACATTGCATGCAAACTTACTTCTGGCCCTTGCTTCAGATAAGAGATATTCTTGGTGGAATGGAGTTTACATACTGAGCCTTGGGGAGGCCAGAAGCCAAACAATACTCTTAGAGCACTAAATACTGTGTGCACGTGTAAAGGACATATACATTAACTTTGGAAACAAGGTAAATTTACACAGAAGAGATGCCCAGACTGGAGGCCTCTCACTGAGTAATAGTGATTCAAACAATCAGTGGGCCTCTCTTTGTAACTAACCCACAAAGACCATCACATCAGACCAGGGGTAGGTCTAATTTGGTAGTAAAAGTGCCCTAAAAACATAAGAATGTATTGATGGTATGAGATCAGCCACACTTCTACAAATATATAGTGTGGGTGAGAGCTCCTGTCTGGAAATCAGATGGATAAAAATTGATTTGAAATAATAATAAAGCCACGCATTCACATTTAATAAATATTTGTTGACTCTTTCTATATAATAGCGCTGTGCTAAGCACTTTGAAATATGATATTCATTTATTTAATATAATACAACTCAAAATCAAGAGAAAACTTTTGGGTTTTGAGTTTCCCTTGGAAGGTAGTCTGCATTGCTTATTTTTTGTACCAATGCATATAATCAGGTGAAAACAACTTTTTTATCCTTTCCTTGGAATAGAGACAACATTTGTAACTTAATTTCCAAACACTTCTTTTTGATATGCAGCATTCTCATATTGTAATAGTAAATGCAAGGGTGGACAAAGCCTGATTGCTTCTCTACCTTATGCACAGCTTTATTTGTATACTTCTCCAAGTTTTGTGAATAGACAAAGAAGATGCTAAATATACAAAGAGAGGTAACCCTTATCTAAAGATAGGTTAGCAATGGTACTTTATGATGGAACCATCAAATGAAAGTCTCCTTCAAGTAGGCTAAAAAGGCAGCTAACTGAATGGGAAAAAAATCTGACACGGGTTTGATTTCCATGTTATATAAAGAGATCACACAACTTAACAACAAAAAGATAAGCCACACAATTAAAAAACGGGCTAAATATTTGAATAGACATTTTTCCAGAAAGGAAATACAAATAGCTAAAAGGCTCAATATCACTAGCTATAAGGGAAATGAACATGAAAACTACAATGAGATATCATTTCATGCCCTACAGAATGGCCATTATAAAAAAAAAAAAAAAACAGAAAATTACAAGTGCTGGAGAGGATGTGGAGCACTATTGGTGAGAGTGTAAAATGGTGCAGCCTCTGTGGAAGACAGTTTGGAAGTTCCTCAGGAAGCTAAATATAAAATTGCTATATCAATCAGCAATCCCACTACTAGGAATATATTCAGAAGAACTGGAAGCAAGGACATGAACAGGTATTTGAAAACTAATGTTCATAGTGGCATTATTCACAATTGCTAAAAGATGGAAATAACCTAAGTGCCCATCAACTTATAAATGGACAAAATGTAGTATACATATGATGGAATACTATTCAGCTGTCAGAAGAAATGAATTGGGGAAGCACATGACAATATGGAGGAATCTTGAGGACATTATGTTGAGTAAAATAAGAGGACAAATATCTTCCACTTATATGAACTAAATGTGATGAATAGACTTATGTAATTGGACTGTGGAGTGTAGGTTGGTGGGAGGTGGAAGGTGAGTTGAGAAGGGGGAGCTGATACTGGCAGTATGTAGAATGTTTAATAAGGTCAACTGTAAATCTGTGGCAATGGGTGGAGTTGATGGTAGTACATACATTATGATGAGTATAACAAATGCTGTTGTTTTGTGGATGTGATTTTGACTCAAACTAATAGTCTAGGGAGGTTGATGTTACTTGGAGGACAGCTGGAGGATACTATAGGGAATGTATAGCAGTGATTTTGGTGGTAGATTAAGATTGTAGTTAGTAATATAAATACAGGAATGTTCTACTACAAGTTGTTAAGAATATGGGGATACATGGGAAAATAAATTAATATAATTATGACTATAGTTAACAATAATATAGTAATATTTTTGTAGCAAAAGCAAAGATAAAGGTCAAAAAAAGAATATGGGGTTTAGTTTTATGAGCTATGAATATGATTAAATATTTTTTTCTTCTTCATTCTCTTCATTAACAAGGAGAACTTGATCATGTCACTTAACCAATCTGTGTTCATCTTTGTATCTTTCTGAATATTGGAAGAACAATTTAGCTTTTTTTTTTTTTTTTTTAGTTTTTATAAAGACTATTTATTTGGGGTAAAAGCTTATAGTTCCAAGGTCTTAGAAAGTCCAACTCAAGGCACCATAAGAGGTACTTTCTCATCCAAGTCAGCTTCCACGTATTGAAGCAAGATGGCGGGCCATCACTGCCTGGTTTCTCCTTCCCCTCCAGGCTACCTCTTCCTTTTGAGGTCCATGGACCCAACCTTTTGAGGTTTCATGCTTAAGTGATCCTGTAGTCCTTTCTCTCCTGGCATTGGGCTTGTTTCTTTCTAGGCTTTCTATATCAGTCTCGGCTGTTCTGCTAGCTTCCTGATTTCAGCTGTAAGCTATCGGACAAATGGCTCATCTCTCCCTGGGGCCTCAGCTATTTGAGCCTTCTTTCTGTCACATGACAGGATAAAAAATGACAGAGCTCTCTCTTCCTGTGTATCTTTGTGTCCATTTATATCAGACCCAGCAAGGAAGCAGGGACTCAACCTGAGTCACACCTTACTGTTGTAGTCAAATAAAAAAGCCCTGAAAGCAATCTTAACAGGTAATTTAATCAAGGGTCCCCAAACTGAATTTAATGCAATCAAAGCATATCACACCAAGAGGTATTGTAAACTATTGATTAGTTTACAAACATAATTGTTCTCTTTGGGGATTCATAAAATAATCTCAAACTTCCACAGCCTCTTTAAGGAAACCTGTGAGTAACTGATGTGTCTAATTCCATCACAGAAAAGGTGAATCAGAACACAATCGTATAGGAGGTACAGGATGGCTCAGTGATTATTGCATGGACTCTAGGGTCAGGCAAACTTCAGATAGAATCCCACCTCCTTCCCATACCAGATGCATGGCCTTGGAAAAGTTACTCAACTTCTCAGAACCTCAGTTTCCTCATCTAAAAAACAGGGGCAAAACTAAAACTTGCAATACGAGGTGTGAGACTCCAATGAAGAAGTACACATTTAAGGCCTGGCTGTTTTGTTTTCCTACAGCATCACCAGTGCCTGGAAAAGTGCCTGCCATATGGTGGTTATTCAATAAATATCTACTGAATGAATAAATACACTTATCAAAAAAGGATGTTGTCAAACTAAATATGAAAGCATATTTCTGGGCTCTTCACTAACCTTTCCTTGGTCATTGTTTATACCATTCACCAACAAACAACATAAGGTGGCAAGGGTTTAAGAGAAGCCTCCTGTTTTTCATTGGGTCTGTCCATTAGTGCAATATTTTTGTAAATTAGGATAGGGCTGTGGTGCAGTTTGGTGGGAGAGCATGGTCTGGTTGAATCCCAGGAGGTGAGTATGAGCTGCTAGGGAAGGACTTCAGAGACCTTAAGGAACCCTGTGAGCTCTGGCCCACATTAGCTGGCCAGGACATGAAAGGGAGAGCTCTTCCTTCTGGGGGTAAAAGGCCTGGAAATGGGCAGGACTGTGGGAAAAGGGCAGATGAGGAAGATTCTGGAAATAGTAGCTCCCCCAAACAGCTATTGAACTGGCAGAAACTGTCTGAATAAAGTATGTCGAAACCCTGGCATCTAGTAGAACATTGGGTGGCATCCATGGAAGAGCTGAAAGAAGGGGCTGGTAAACTATGGTAAATATCAATGAATTTTATCCTCCTTGTAGTGGCTAACATCTTCCATTCACCTGGCAGGCAGCAGTGGGGACAGCAACCCTAGCTCCCGGTGAATTTTGCTGGTGCCAGGGTTTGCCATAAGGACCTTGTCCTCCAAAATCCAGGGGTATGTGGTCTAATCACTGATCACTGCTTTTGATCAGCTACTTTATATCACTGGGGGGTAGTTCTGAGTGTGGCCATTTTTCCAATCCCCCTTAGGAAAAAGTGGCAGAGGAGATTAAAGAAAGAACCTATTTTTTCTCTCTTCTCTTTCCATTCCTTGTTTGGGAGGAACAATAATTTGGTAAAATCACAAATTGATGGTTCCAACCGCAACAGCAATAAAAATCCTTGTAATCTCAGAAGAGTAGGGGAACCAGATTTCCAGAGTTATAACAATATAGTATTCAAAATGTCTGATTCGCAACAAAAACATTACAAAACACACAAAGAGGCAGGAGAGTACAGCCCATTCACAGGAAAAAGAGGATTTGCCAGAAATAATCCCTGAGGAAGCTAATACACTGGAACTATTACTCAAAGACTTTAAATCATGTCTTAAATATGCCCAACAAGCTAAAGAAAACCATATACAAAGAACTAAAGGAAACTAGGAAAACATTGTCTGAACAAAATTAAGAGATAGAAATCATGAAAAGAACCAAACAGAACAACCAGCAAGATGGCAGCAGAGTAAGAAGCTCCAAGAGTCAGCTTGTGCTACAGGGCAGTTAGTAATCACCTAAAGCTATCTAAAGCACCTGTTTGGGGCTCCAGGAGACCAGAAGAGCATCCTGCAACATTCTTGAAGGAATGCAAGGAGAAGACTGCTCATCTGCACAGAAAATTCCTAAGTAGAGAACTCCACACCATGGATGCTAATGCCCATTCTCCACTGGCATCACAAGCTGTATCAGGAGCTGTTCCGTGGCTGGAATTGGAAGCTCCAGTTACCAAAAGGGGGGAGGAAGAGATGGTTGGACACCAACTTTAGCTATTGATTAGTAAATTTGGCTAGCTAAAGTGTAACCCTAAGAACAGCTAAAGTTTGAAACTGTCTAAGTCAGAAAGAGGCTAGTTGCCACCATTTTGACTCTGCCCCCAGCATGAGGGGAAGCCTGGCTGACTGAAAATTACAGTGATGGTAGAGACCCATTTCTTTCACCCAATTGGATTGCAGCCCTAGTCTAAGCTTCAGTCACAACTCTAACAGGGAAGAAACTGGTGAGCCCTGCACCAGCCTCTCTGGGTAACTGCAGGAACATTTGGTTGGCACAGACTGAATAGTCAGAAATCTACCAGAGCAACTCTGGTCATTTTGGATCCGCATGACATAGATTGCTGCCCACACCTGCAGCTCCATCCCTGCCCCAAGTAGGGGAGAAAGGGGCATGAAGCTTCATCACTCTCTCTGGACAACTACAGTCTAGGCCTGAACAACCTGGATTATTATACACAGCTGTGGCTCTGTCTCTACCCCTGGCAAAGGAGAAAGTTGGGAGAAACTTCATTGGCCCCTGCGGCAATAAGGGCAGCTTGAGGCACCACAGCTTGTAGCACAAACTACATCCTTGACTCCTACTATACAACCAGCAAGAGAGAAAGGGCAAGAAAGCCCTAAATTAAAGACAGAAACTGCACCCAGGATAAATAAATCTAGGAAGCCAGATGCTAAGATACCAACAAAAAATCACAATCCACACCAAGAAACAGGAAGATATGGTCCAATTAAAGGAACAAGATAAGCCTCAGGATGACATAAAGGAGTTGAGACAACTAATCATAGATTTTCAAACAAATCTCCTTAATAAATTCAATGAGATGGCTAAAGAGATTAAGGATATTCAGAAGATATTGGATAAGCACAAGAAGAATTTGAAAGCATACATAGAAAAATAGCCAATCTTATGGGAATGAAAGGCACAATAAATGAAATAAAAAATATGCTGGAATTGTATAATAGCAGATTTGAGGAGGCAGAAGAAAGGATTGGTGAGCTTGAAGAAATGGCCTCTGAAAGTGAACATACAAAAGAACAGATGAAGAAAATAATGGAAAAAAATTGAACAAGTTCTCAGGGAACTAAATGACAGCAAGAGACATGCAAACATATGTGTCATGGGTATCCCAGAAGGAGAAGAGAAGGGAAAGGGGGCAGAAGGAATATTTGAAGAAATAATGTAGAAATTATCCCAACCTTATTGTAAGATGTAGATATCCATGCCCAAGAACAAAACATACTTCCATCTGAATAAATCCTAATAGATCAATGCCAAAACATGTACTAATCAGAAAGTCAAATGCCAAAGACAAAGAGAGAATTCTGAGAGCAGCAAGAGAAAAGCAATGCATAACATAGCAATGCCGATTTCTCACCAGAAACCATGGAGGCAAGAAGACAGTGGTGTGATATATTTAAGATACTGCAAGAGAAAAACTTCCAGCCAAGAATCTCATATCCAGCAAGATTGTCTTTCAAAAATGAGGGAGAGTTTAGAATATTCATAGATAAGCAGAAACTGAGAGAGTTTGTAGCCAAGAGACCAGCTTTGTAGGAAACACTAAAGGGTGTGCTACAGTCTGAAAAGCAAAGACAAGAGAGAGAGGCTTGGAAAAGAGCCTAGAAATGAAGACTATATGAGTAAAAGTAACTAAAAGTGTCAAAATAGTGGTGAAAATAAAATATGACCTATAAAACCCAAATATTTTGGATAAACTTAATGATGTAAAGCACTTGTATTCAGAAAACTACAACTCATTGTTAAAAGAAATTAAAAAAATACCTAAATAATTGGAAGAACATTCCTTGCTTACAGATTGGAAGACTAGATATCATTAAGATGTCAATTCTACTCCAATTGATATACAGATTCAATGCAATCCTGATATTAATTCCACCAACATTTTTTAAATAAATAGAAAATATGATTATCAAATTTATTTGGAAGGTAAGATGTCCTGAATAGCCAGAAACATCTTAAAAAGGAAAAAGAAAGTTGAAGGCTCTCAATTCTGGAATTTAAAACATATTACCTATCTACAGTGGTAAAAACAGCATGGTACAGGCATAAAAGACAGACACACAAATCAATGGAACAAAATTGATGGTTCAGAAACAGACCTTCACATCTATGGTCAAGTGATTTTTGATAAGTCTGTCAAACCCACCCAGCTCAGGTAGAGCAGTCCATTCAACAAATGGTGCTGAGAGAACTTGATATCCATAGCAAAAGAAGAAAAGAGGACCCCTGTCTCACACCTTATATAAAAATTAACTCAAAATGGATAAAAAACCTAAATATAAAAGCAAGAACCATAAAGCTTCTAGAAGAAAATTTAGGAAAATATCTTTAAGACCTGTTGATAGGTTTTGGATTCTTAAAGGAGATAAGAGAAGGACTGAGATGGACTACTGATGTTTAATGTATGTAGAAGTTTTAATTAACTTTACTGTAAAAGTGTGGAAATGTTTAGAATTGATGGTAACACATTATAGTGAGTAACAGCTGGTTTATAAATGGGAATGTGGGTGAAAAGGGTTAAGTCCAGGGATGTAAATGCCAAGTGAGAGAAAGTTAGAGAATAATCTAGGGACTGACTAACACAGTAAACTCAGAGGTGAATGAGAATTGTGGTTAATGGTACAGATGCAAGAGTCCTTTGTGAGCTAGAGCAGATGTACATCACTATTGTAGGGTGGTGTCAATGCGAAAAAGCACGGAAAAAATACAACTGGAATGACCTATGGACTGTAGTTAACAGTAAAAATGTAATATTCATACATCTAGGCCAAAGATGTACTGTGTTGATAATGTGGGAGTATGGAAAAACTGTGCCAAATGTACATTATGGACCTGGTAATAGTCTGATAATATTATCTCATAATCTGTAACAAATGTTCCACCTGTGATAAGAGTGTCTGATGTTCTTTATGGTGTGCCCAACACCACACCTGAGAGTTATGGGGTGGGGCCAGCCATACCTGCAGGCTTTGTGTGGGAGCTGGCCACACCAGAAAGACCATCCTTGAGATTAGAGGGTTGAGACTTGGAGCCACATCACATAAGCCCATGTGGGAGAGGGTAGGTGGGCTGGAGATTGAGTTCAATCACGTGGACATTGATTTCATTAATCTTGTCTACCTAAGGAGACCCCACATAAACTTGGGATGCTCCAAGTTCAGAAAGCTTCTGTGATTGATAAACGTCACTGTGTCAGGGACAGTGATGCTTTCTGACTCCGGTTAGAGACCCTCCCAGAACTAGCCCTTTGAGCTTCTTCTTTATATCCTTTTTTTTTTTTTTTTTTTTTTTT